>JAGFPH010002996.1:104385-125349 GCA_018207615.1 Philaenus spumarius | reverse complement strand
AAAGTGTGTCTTAGTGTAGTAAAATATTACAAAAATAACTTTATTTTTGCGAAAATGCTGCTCACAGTTGTATTTTCGCTGTTTAGCTGGTGTCGATAGTTTCGGGTTTTTGCAGGCATTGTCGAATCAATTAAAAGTGATTAGCATTTATTTAATGTGCATCAAGAAACTACAAATTAACACTTTAGACACACATTACATTTCAATACACGCACAACACTAGTTTCATAAATAAATATGCATAATATACAATATGTAATATACAGGGTGTTTTTTTTAGTAAGTAGACACCTTCTATAATTTTCTTTGTATTGGTTATAAGAACCTGCAATGTGCAGCATTTATATTTTGAATGTGGGGGAAACCTATTTTATTGCTGTTACCTAGTGCCCCCCTTTCCAAAGGGGGCAAAATGGGGGGTAAGTTAAGATTTTCAAATGGTAAAGTGGGTCGAGTGACACTTCGTTTGAAAAATCTATTGAAAAGAAGATGATTGGCAAAAAATAAAGTTAAAAAATCTCACATCGTTTAGAAATGGCGGCAAAAAAACGTACTGAATTAGAAACAAATGAGGTTGTACAACAGACGGTGTTCTAAGTGATTTTTTTAATCCATTTTTTACGCTAACTTCAATTGAACTGCACAACAAATTTGCTATTTGCATAAAATGTTTGGCTATGGTGGGAGGGGGGTTGAAAAAGTATTTAAAGTAAAGTCGGCTTAGTGACACCTCATTTGAAAGATCTTTTCAAAAGAAGATGATTGGCAGCTGAATAGGCATTATTAAAAGTTTTCTTGGAGCTTTGACATTGAAATACCTTAAATGTTTATCATTCAAACATTGTACTGCCTTATCAGTAACAATAAACGTGGGACTTTTATCTCTTTGGTTTTTCCGAGTATAAGAGGAGAAAGTCCAACTACACTGGAAACTACTCAGTCACTAGAAATACTTTGTTGATGTGTTTGTAACTTCAGTTACGCTTTATTTTCACATCATTAACGATCTTTAAAAAACCATTGTTAAAATTAAATTTACAATTAATTTTTTTTTTTTTTTTTTTTAATTTTATTTATTCATAACCAATTTATAAACAAAATCGACCAATGATTCATTCTTAAATACTAAATCACATTAGAGGATAATCATTATAATAATAACTTCCTTATTATTACTGAAGCAGTTCGTGAGGCTTAATCCTCTTGAGGCGGCGAACATTATCGGCCACTTCAAGCACTGCTCTCATTTCTAAATTCTCATGAGTGAGAAGGCGCAAATTGTGACTTATTGCACATTTCTTGATTTCCTCCTCAACAAGTCTGATGTTCAAGTCGCGATGTAAATCACCATTTCTAATATACCATGGGGCATTGACTATTCCCCGTAATACCTTTTTCTGGAATTTTTGAATTATTTTGATATTAGACTGCTTTGTGCAGCCCCATAGTTGTATGCCATATGTCCATACTGGTTTCAATATTTGATTGTATATTAAGATTTTATTCTGCACTGTAAGCCCAGAGTTACGTCCAAGCAGCCAGTAAAGTTTTCTATATTTTATTCTAAGCTCTTCAACTTTTTTCTTTACATGGACTTTCCATTTGAGCTTAGTATCTAAGGTCATCCCCAAGTATTTGGCATTGTTGGAGTAAGGAACAGCTTGAGCATTGATAAACAATGGATGGGTGGTAATCTTCCTATTCGTAAAGTTTATGTGCGTTGATTTTGCCTCATTTAGTTTAATTCGCCAGCACTTTGTCCAGGTACTTATCTTATCCATTGCACCCTGTAGTCTACTCGTGGCCTTCTCAATACAAGCATCAACCGCAAGGATAGCAGTGTCATCAGCAAATGTGGCAACAATTGAATCAACAACATCTGGAATATCACGCGTATACAACAAATAGAGCACAGGTCCAAGGACACTACCCTGCGGTACACCTGCTGTTATCCTCTTTAATTCTGAGTAGTCACAGCCATGACGAACTCGAAAGTACCTTCCTTTAATATACGATTGTAATAACTCAAAGTACTGAGTTGGTAGGTCCCTGTGTAGTTTATATTCAAGGCCCTCGTGCCAAACCTTATCAAAGGCCTGGGCAACATCAAGAAAAACAGCTGAACATATTTTTTTCTCTTCAAGAGCTTTTTCGATTATGTTGATAATACGGTGAATCTGATCTATAGTAGAATGCCTACGTCTAAACCCAAACTGATGTGTAGGAATCAGCTGTCTGTCTCGAATGATCGGCTCAAGTCTTCTTAGAAGCAGCTTTTCGAAGATCTTAGACATGACTGGTAGTAATGATATCGGACGGTATGATGTTACAGCGGAAGAGGGTTTTCCTGGTTTTAATATTGGTATTACCTCCGCAATTTTCCAATGGCGAGGTACATATTTCACCTTAAAGCAGGCATTTATCATATGTTGAAGCCTTATGATAGCCATGTCTGGGAGCTCTTTCATTATCTGACCAGTTATAAGATCATATCCTGGTGATTTCTTTGCTGATATGTTGCACCTTATCATATTCTTAAGCTCTTTTAGGGTCACGAATTGGATGTCTTTTTTGTCATTTCTATCTAAAGAACTGATATTTTCCTGATCTGTACTTTTTGGAAAGGGGCTAAAAACACCGGCTAGATATTTAGCAAACAGATTCGCTTTCTGCATAGAGTTTGTGGCCCACAAACCTTTCTCCATCTTTAATGGTGGATTTTGAATTTTAGGCCTCTTTATTTTTTTAGCAGCCTTCCAAAGTGAATATTCTGTATTTTCATCAGCAGTTAAATTGCTGAGAAATTTACACAACGCTTCATTTTTAATTTCCTTGATACGTTTTTTCAGTTGGTTACTGAGTCGATTAAATCTAACTTTATCGTCTGGATATCTGGATTGCTGCCACTTTCTTCGAGGGCGTCTTTTTTCTAGAACCAGCTCTCTGATCTCCATTGGGTAACTCGTATCCAATCCAATGTTTCGACTTTGAGGTGGTGTACTTTCTTCTGCTGCCTGCTGTATGTCAGCAATGAATTGTTCGACCCCTCTATCAATCTCTTCCTTGGTTTCAAGTGGAACTTCAGGGTCCAAGTACATCTGCAACTTTGCTCTAAACTTGTCCCAGTTTGTTTTCTTTGTACATAGTCTTGGGAGATTTGGTTTCTGTATTATTGATTTACTGACTGTTAAAATCACTGGCGTGTGGTCAGATGACAAATCGTGGTTACTTTCAACAGAAATATAATTACAGTTTATTCCCTTGGCGACAAAGAAATCAATCAAATCAGGCAATTTTTGGGGATCGGTGGGCCAGTAATTTGGTGATCCAGAGGAAAGAAATGTGCATTTATATTCTAGTCCTGCATGATATAGCTCTTTACCTTTTGTAGTGATCAGTCTAGAGCCCCAGTGTGTATGTTTTGCATTATAATCTCCTCCAATAACAAAACATGAACCCAAGGTTTTAAAGAGACTTTTGAAGTCATCTTTGGAGGGCGAGTGTCTTGGCGGACAGTAAATTGCAGAAATTTTAAGCAATTTCTTCTTAGACTGTATGCTGACTGTTGTTACTTGCATCATTTCTTCTTCAACTGCAGGTTCCTCCCAATGTAGTATATTATCTTTTATCAGTACAGCTGATCCTCCTCTAGCTTTGTTGGCTGGGTGTGGACTGTGATAGCAAACAAAGCCACGAATATTAACAAATGAATGCTTTGTAAAATGAGTTTCAGAGATAAGGCAGACGTCTATTTTCTGGTGTTTTAAGAACAATTCCAATTCAGATAAATGTTTCAGTAAACCATTAGCATTCCAATTTCCAATACGGAGAGTAAAATTCATTTCTTCTTTGAAGCGGTTGATTTTTTAGAATTTGTGTTTAGCATACTTATTGTTTCAGTTAGAAATTTAATCGATTTATCTTGACTGTCTAACCGTTGTATAATAGATGTCCACATGTCTTTCAATGAATTCTCTTCATCTTTTCTTCTATTTTTAATAATTTCGGAATATGTTTTTGTATTTTGCTCTTTGTTGTTTTCATCTACTTTCGCTTGTTCGCTACCCGAGACACCACTGTGTTTTTTATCAGAAATAGCTCTAGCATAATCTTTTTGTCGATGACCAATCTGTCTATTTCGTCTTTCCTGATTTTCCTTCGCTATCAGACAACCCCTGTAGCTTGCAGGGTGCTCACCTTTACAGTTAATACATTTAGGCTTTTGATCTATCTTCAAGGTACATACCTTTGTAGGATGCTTACCAGCACACTTCACACAGGCATAATCTCTTTGGCAATAACGTTGTGTATGCCCAAATGCTTGACATCGCTTGCACTGTGGAATAAGATTTACGTTTCTCCTCAGTGCCTCTATTTTTACCCCTATTCCCAATATTGATTTAATAGCATAAACTTGGTTAATATCTTCCCCGTTATGAAATGTAAGCATGAACAATTGCAAACCTCTTCTATGTGCAATGTATTCACCATTTCTATCTTCTATTGTTTCTTTTTTGATGATATTCTTAGCTTCCAATATCTTAAAGCCCTTACCGGATAGATCCTGAATAATGTCATTTTCCTCACACGATGGGTGAAATCCTCTAGCCATTACCTTTATAGGTCTCACGGTTTTATCCTCATATGAATGCCACTGTATCTTTTGATTTGTTAGTTCTGCAGTAACTGATCTATATGTGTCACTGTCTGGAACATTTATTTTCCAGACATTATTATTATAAGAGACGTATTTGCATTCATTATTTGTTACTTTATTGATAAGATCCTTCAAAGTGCTAAAGGTTTCTATTCTAGAAGCAATTATAGGTGGAGGTGTATGACACTTTTTAGATGGTTTTTCATTTACCTTTTCTCTGTTGCTGTCACTTATTGGCAGCGATTGGTGTTCCTTTTCTTTAGTTCTACATTGGTTAATTGTTGTATTCTTAGATTTTGTTTGTCCAAATTCAGGTGAATACTCTGCCTTCCGTTTCTTTGCAGATCGTTTATACTTCTTGAGCACCCAATCGGTTTCCCGTGTCAGTTCTTCTTCATCAGTGAAGTATTCTGCCTGTTCATTGTCTTGACTAGTCGTTGGTTTTTGTATAACTGCACTAGATTTAAGTTCAGTGATTTCACTTCTTAGTGCACTACACAGCAACTCAATTTCATTCAGCTTCTTACGAAGTTCTCTATTTTCCTTAACCAGAGTGGATAAGTCACTGCTTTCAGAAGGAGACGAGGATCCACTCTCCTCGATGTCCATGACAGGAAGGCCTGACCCCAACTTGGCCATATCCTTTGGAGATTTTTGAGTAACGCTACTTCTCTGAAATGGATTTTCTTCATTTTTGGTATTTTTGGTATTGCGGTTGCTGGCTGACGACGTCCCGGAGCCCGCTTTCCCACTCCTGTCAGACGCCGGTACTGGGGATCCGACTCCCTGCACCGCAATTTCCTTCTCTTCCAAACCTTCCATATTTGGTTTGTTTTCGGGGTACCTTCCCCTATCTGGTTTTTGTCCACCCTGGGTATTTTATTTCCCCAGCACCCTCCAACCGAGGTTGGCGAGCGTCCCCATCGCCAGGGGCGACTCCCGATAGCAGGTCCAGAAACAGCCACGGGTACAATTAATTGAAGAAAGAGTGGAGTTAATTTTATTATACGGGGAGAGAGGAAGTTCACGAGCAACTGCCAAACGTTTAAACCAATTAAATCCTGAAAAAACAATCTGTCATCAGAGTCTATCGAAATTAATAAGCAAGATTCTTCGAACTGGAAGTGTTGAGGACTATAAAAAGTATGGTCATTCTAAAGTTGATGAGTTAACCGAAATTGGAATTTTGGTTGAAATTACAAGAAATCCTATACAGTCAGGTAGAGAAATTGCTCGCAGAAACAATCTAAGCAGTAGTACAGTTTTCAAAACTCTTAAACGTTACAAGTTTCATCCATACAAAGTCATCCTTGTACAAGAGTTAAGCGTCGATGATTTTTAAAAACGAATTCAATTTTGTGAAGCAGTATCACAAAGAATAAACAATGGAACCATTTCTACAATCGAAATTCTGTTCTCAGATGAAGCTAGTTTTAGGTTAAGTAGTAGTGTGAACAGGCGCAACATGCGTTATTGGGATCAGGAAAACCCGTGTTGGTTTCTAGAAGAAAACACACAACATCCTTTAAAACTGAATGTATGGGCTGAAATACTAAGGAACACCATCATAGAACCCTTTTTCAGCTTTTGCAAAATTAAGTTATCCCTTCTCTAGAAAATTTGATTGAAAATCAGGTGGGCAATGATGGGGACTATTTACAAAATGAAAGAATATCTTTCCAGCAAGATGGTGTTCCGCCTCATTATTCATTAATAGTCCGCAATTTCTTAAATCAGCGATTCCCCGAACGTTGGAAGGGGTTCGATCGAGTGGCCAGCCAGGTCACCTTATTTGAATATATTGGATTATTTTCTTTAGGCACACTTAAAAACCCAATTTATACCACTAAACCAAATTCCCTACAGGAGTTACAAGAAATAATTTAAAATGAGTGGAGAAGAATCAGTCCTGAAACTGCGAGTAAAGTAAGGAAAGAATTGTTAACTAGACTTTATCATTGTATGGAATCAAATGGAGGTCATTTCGAGCAAATGCTATAAATTTAAGGTATTTTATTATATATTTAATTATTTGTTTATTACTACATTTAACTAACTGTAATTTCTAACAATACTAATTTTCAGTGTAAGACTTGTTATTAAAACTAATAAAAACTGAAAATTAGATATTACGTTTAGAAAAATGTTTGGCATTACCAAAGCCTTTGCATCACACAGCTATCAGTAGCCTACTTTACATTCCCTAAATCACGTAAAAAAATATCGGCTGGGTTTGAATTCTGTTATTATCGAAACGCTTTTAATGGCGATGAATTATTTTCATCCGGAAGTTTCACACGATGCGTTACTAGACCTAATTTTCTTAAAATAATTCTTCTCCCTTCCAAAAAAACCAAAACCAAAATATCACTGTTCATGCACATTTGTTGTGCAGTTCAATGCTAACGTAAAAAATTGATTTAAAAACAAAATCACTTTCGGTACGTTTTTGCCGCCATTTCTAAACGATGTTAGATTTTTTAATTTTATTTTCGCCAATCGTCATCTTTTCAATAAACATTTAAGGTATTTCAATGTCAAAGCTCCAAGAAAACTTTTAATAATGCCTATTCAGCTGCCAATCATCTTCTTTTGACAAGATCTTTCAAATAAGGTGTCACTAAGGCCGACTTTTCTTTAAATACTTTTTCAACCTCCCTCCCCCCCCCCACCATAGCCAAACATTTTATGCAAATAGCCCGGTTAGTGCAAATTTGTTGTGCAGTTCAATTGAAGTTAGCGTAAAAAAATGGATTTTTTTAAAAATCACTTAGAACACTATCTGTTGTACAACCTCATTTGTTTCTACTCGGTACGTTTTTTGCCGCCATTTCTAAACGATGTGAGATTGTTTAACTTTATTTTTGCCAATCATCTTCTTTTCAATAGATTTTTCAGACTAGGTGTCACTCGACCCCCTTTATCATTTGAAAATCTTAACTTACCTCCCCTTTGCCCCTAGATAACTAGATAACTGCAGTCAAATAGGTGTCCCCTACATTCAAAATATAAATGCTGCACATTGCAGGTTCATATAATCAATACAAAGAAAATTATAGAGGATGTCTACTTACTAAATCACCCTTTATATCAGGTAGACCACATACGTGCTCTCAAGTTCGTACTTGAGTCAGTACTGAAGGTTATATAGAGAGGATACACTTGTAAACTGTTTCATATCAAACTCAATATGTTAATCAAAGTTGCAATGTATTTAAAAACTATATGAAAGGGTAGATAGTGAAGAATCGAAGAGTTGTATAGCAAATTGTTTTCTTTATTATTACTTAGAGAACCTATGAAAAACACCCTGTATTCCATTGTCATTCGAAACAGTAGTAACTTACTTGTAAGAAACGTTCCAGAACTTTTCACCAACGAATATTTTCCTAATAAATCCTAATTAGACTTAAAATACGACTTCACAAAGTCTAAGCGTAAGCTGGAAAAAAAACAAATAACTTTTAATTACTTTTAACATCGTTGGAGTTGAACGTCCTGTAACTTAAGTATTTTAATACTTTCAACTATTATTACACCGAAATTACCAAACAACCATCCAATTTTGGGATTTTTTTATAAGAGGTCCACCATGTTTAAAGAAAATGTATATGGAGTCATGTTAACAAAAATAACGAAATTGTTAGCTAGTCTATATCTAACATATATAAGCCAAAACCCACTCACTCACTCACTGACTGACTGATCACAATATCTCAAAAACCATACCACCTAGTAACTTTAAATTTGGTACTTATATTCCTCACAGGTACTAGAAAGGATTTTAAAATATTTGGCCTGTAAGGGTTGAAACAATCCCTAAAACAATAAATATCGTTTGTTATATACCTCAAAAACCGAAAATACCTTAAACCTCTTAGGAACGTGAAATTTGATAATCGTATTTGTCAGAGGGGCTAGAGGCAAACTAAGAAAGGATTTTAAAATATTTGACCTGTAAAGGTTGAAACAACCACCAAAAAAATAAATATTGTTTGTTATACTTTACTTAAAGCCAAAAAGCTGGCATTTTTTTATCTTTTCATTTCTTACAAGATTCATATAAAACGTTATAACAACCCCTAAAAACAATAAATATAAATTTTTTCCTTAAAGCTAGGCATCTGAAATTTTGTATATTTATTTCTTACAAGATATATATAAAAAAAAAATAACCAGTTTTACATTTTATCACGATTTTTTAAGGGGTGAATACTTAGTAACAACCCCTATACCTATAAATATTTATTTAATACTGCCAAGGAACGAGAAATTGGTACACATATTGCTCATAGGTGCTAGAGCTGCACTAAGATAAGATTTTAAAATAATTGGCCTTTAAGGGTTGAAACATTCCCTAAAACAATAAAAATATTGTTTGTTTACTTTCTTTAAAGCTGAAATTTTGTAAATGAGTTTTACAATTTGTTACTTGCTGCTAGGGGGGGAAATGTGATAACAACCATTAAAAACAGTAAATATTTATTGTTATAATTTCGTTATAGCTAGAGAGCTGAAATTTTGTACATTAATTTCTTACAAGATTCGTATAGAAAATAAACAGGTTTAACATTTTGTTACAGTACGATTTTTTTAACCGTGCCCTCGGCTCGGCTAGCGCGCGGTGGGCTAGCGGTGTAGCGGGGAGGGATTGTAAAGGCAGTTCCACAAACTTCGAATAAACAAAAACGATTGAATAATTATTCGAATAAAATTACTGAAATAAAAACTACTTGAATGAGTCATAGACTACTTGTCTCTTGTTCGAGTATTCGAATAATAATACTGTGGTGTGGTTAAAGTAAATGTCAGACACCAAGTAGGCCTACTTCCTATAACGCTCACATTATACCGCTGTACCGAGCAAACCGTAAGTCAAACGAAAAAATGTTTCAAATAAAATATTTAATTTGCACCTTTATCTAAAACTTTATCGCGAACACTTGGTCTCTGACCAACAAATAAAAAACTTTCCAGCGGTGTGAAAATTTCATGTCATTATTAAAGTACATTGTTGTAATATTGATTTTTAAAATATGAAGTAGGTTTTGTAATTGATTTTTTTTTTTTACATCATACGAATCGTATGGTTCTTATCTGCTTATCCGTGAAAGTTTCATAATTTTACATCGCTGCTAAGTGTATTAAATGGCAGTGTTATTTAAGCTCGGTTTTCGCTGTTTCACGCCGCTCGGCTCAGTTTTCGTGGAGAAAATTAGAGTAGACAGAGCGATTTCTAACGTTATCATTCAGGTTAGTACAATCGTGGCCGAGGGCACGGTTAAAAAAATCGTACTGTACGTGCTGTTAAGAGTTAAAAATATAATCAAAACAATAAATATGAATTATTATTCTTTTCTTAAAGCTAGAGAGCTGAATTTTTTCACTTATTAATTTTAAGAAAATATTTTACACGTAAGCTGATTAAAACTATCCCAATCTATTTATTCGCATATTAAAGACGTATCTGTGTGATCTACAAACATCCAGCTAAGGCCCCTTTCAGACGGAGCGGATGCGGACGCGGGAGTGAAACAAATTTTGTATTCCGTTAAATATTACCTTTTCACACGAAACAAGTGCGGACGCGGAGAGCTGTACTAAGTCACCCGCACATGTCAAAAACCTATGTGCTTATGCGGACCCGCATGTTCTATTTTAACAGCCAAGTTATATGTAACCTTTCCCTTGAGCAGGCTGGTGGCTCAAGGGATAGTGTTGACGGTTCAGTGGATTCTGAGCTGAGGAAAACGGCATCAATGATTAACAGGATGCATGTTAAGGACTCAGCCAAGAGGGGTGCTGCCTTCTACAGAGAGAAGAAGAGGCGGCGCAGAGAGGAAAGATGGCTGCAGGGACATGGGTGGAATCCCCAAAGCAAACTCATGTGAGCAGGGAAGTAGGGGCTGGCAGTGGAAAGTCAAAGAGGCTAAGGTCCGAGGTCAGCACTCCTTCAAGCTCAGGAGTGACGCAAAGGCAGAAAAAACCTAAGGGGGGCCAGAAATGACATTAGCAGAGAGGCTGGCCTCCATTAAGGTTGTTGTGATCCCCAGAAACTATCCGGAAGGGCAGCTCACTGAGGAGGACATCCTGGAGCTTTCGTCTGTGCTAATTGCACAGATGAGGCCTCTGTCAGATGGATGTCTACCAGGCTTCAGTGAGTCGCCCAGGCTGAATAGTGGCGCTATGGTTCTGCTGTGTGGTAACCCGGAAACCAGAGGTTGGCTGGAACAGGCAGTAGCGAGATGCAACCCTTGGAAGGGTGTAGATCTCGAAGTGGTGGAGGCGAAAAAGGTGTTTAATGTCAGCAAGGTTATCACCAGGTTTCCACCTCCATTCGACAAAATGAAAGTTGAGGATGTAATGTCAAGGATTCATCAACATGATATCAATCTCTCAACACGAGGTTGGAGGATCATTAATGCTAGAACCACAAGTCCTCAAGGGCGTACGGTAGTGCTAGGGCTAAATGAGAAGGATCTGGAAGAACTCAAGAAGAGAAACCTTAGGGTTAGGCTTGGACTTGGGCAAATCCAGTTTCAGATCATTGGCAAACATCAAAGGGATGCTGCCGGCAAGGAAGGGACTGAGGGTAGTTCAAGCCAACCTTCAGCATAAAAAGGCAGCTAGCCTTAACCTGGCCACCAAGTTCAAGACCGAAAAGATTGATGTGGCTCTGATTCAGGAACCATGTTCGGTCAAAGGTAAGATATTGGGGCTGGGAGACTCTGGGGGTAGGCTGATGTACGATATGTCACTAGACACCCCCAGAACATGCATGTTAGTAAATAAGAATATTAATGCTTTTTTGCTACAAGAGTTCTGTTACAGGGATCTGGTGGCAGTCAAAATAAGATTGGATTGTCTGGAAGGATGCTGGGAAATTACAATAGGCTCTGCGTACTTTCCTTATGACTTGGCTAATCTCCCACCAACTGAAGAAGTTGGACGGCTCGTGGAGGAAGCAAAGAGGAAAGGGCAACACCTAGTCCTTGGAGTAGATTCCAACGCTCATCACTCTACATGGGGCAGTACAAACTGCAATGCTAGAGGTATGGCTTTGTTTGACTATATTCCTAGGTTAGATCTAGACATAGTAAATGTAGGTAACAAGCCTACTTTCATTACTAGAGTAAGGCGAGAGGTTCTAGATATTACTTTATGTACTCAACATACAGCTAAACTCATTCAGGGTTGGAGAGTTTCAGAGGAGCCATCTTTGGCAGACCACACCAGCATATCCAATTTGAATTGATGAGTAAACAATTTGTTAACTCAAGATACAGAAACCCCAAAAAAACTAACTGGAACAAATTCAGGGAGGAGTTGGGGCAGGCTGTGCAGGAGTTTAATACTGAAGTGAGGGAGGTAAGTATGTTGGAAGAGGCAGCGGAGCAGCTGCAAGCTGCTGTGCAGAGTGCATATCAGGTCAACTGTCCCCTCATTGAAAGAAAAGAATATGGTAAGGTAAGGTGGTGGAATGGGGACCTTGCTAGGATGAAGAGGGAGGTAAGAAAAAGGTTCAAGACCTCTGCTCGTCTCGGGTGCTGGGATCCATACCACAAGATACTCACGGAGTATAACTTGGCAATCCGGAAAGCAAAGAGGGACTCTTGGAGGCAGTACTGTGGAAGAGTTGAACATGCTCTGAAGCTGCCAGACTTCAGAAGGTCCTCAAGGCTGATCGCACCAATATGGTAGGTTCTCTGGAAAAACCAGATGGCTCTTACACTCGGTCGGGGTTGGAAACGCTGGAAGCCCTCGTGGCATGCCACTTTCCGGACTCTGAGAGAGAGGAAGAGGGTTTGTATCTATGCACTGGTGTAGTGCTGCGTAGAGCGGATTGGAACTGTGCAAGGAGAATCATTTCAGATGGAAGTGTGGAATGGGCCATTAAATCATTCGAGTCGCACAAGGCTCCGGGGCCGGACGGGATTCTTCCCCTGTTCCTCAAGGAGGGATTGGAAGAGAGCTCAGGCCGGTGCTTTCGGAGGTGTTTCGGGCGAGTCTTGCCTTGGGCCATGTTCCAAGCCAATGGGTGGTGGCTAGGGTGGTCTTTGTACCAAAGCCTGGAAGAGCGGGTTATGCTCAGGCCAAGGCATACAGACCCATCTGCCTAAACTCATTTCTACTCAAAACAATCGAGAGAATACTGGATAGAGATATTCGGGAGACAGTGCAAAGGAATTTAGCCTTGCACGAAAATCAGTTTGCGTATAGGCCAGGCAGTTCTACAGATGCAGCTCTACATCAACTTGTGAGCAGGCTGGAGGAAAGCATGGAAAGCAAGGAAGTAGCACTGGCGGCTTTTCTGGATATAGAGGGGACCCTCAGTAACACCTCACACCAGTCAATGATGAGGCCGTTAGAGGGGTGTGGGGTGAACAAAACTGTTGTAGGATGGTTTGTTGCCATGTTAAGCAGCAGAAAAATTCAGGCATCCCTGTATGATGAATCTATCATGGTCAGGGCTAGGCTTGGATGTGCTCAGGGTGGTGTTCTTTCCCCCCTGTTATGGAACCTTGTAGTGGACAAGCTCCTGCGGAGGCTGAATGCACACGGAATTACACCCAGGTTTATGCCGATGACGTTGTCATTGTGGTAAGAGGCAGAGATCTGAAGATTGTCAGTGAACTCATGCAGACTGCCTTTACTTTGGTTGAAAGATGGTGTCAGGAGGAACAGCTTTCTGTAAATCCTGGAAAAATCTCTCTTATTCCCTTTAAAAGAAACAAGAAAATTGGAGGTTAATCAAATGCCTAAGCTCTTTGGGTAGGAGGTAGCATTTGGAGATCAGGTAAAGTACTTGGGTATCTTGCTGGATAGAAGACTTACCTGGAATCCGCAGATGGAGAGGTTGATAACTAGGGAAAAGAATCTTATGTTTGCATGTATGAGGGCCGTAGGTAAAACATGGGGGCTAAAACCAAAGATGGTTATGTGGATTTACACTATGATTATTATACCACTAGTCGCCTATGCGGCGGTAGTATGGTGGTCTAAAACAGTTCAGAGTGTTGCCGGTGGGAGGCTGGATAGTGTCCAAAGGATGGCTTGTCTGGCTGTCACGGGTGCTACGGGGTCGACTCTGACGGATGCTTTGAATGCCCTCCTGGATCTCCCTCCTCTTCGAGTGTTTATACAGGGAGAGGATGGAGGAGTACATACTGCAGCAGGTAGGCTGCTGGAGAACAAGATAGCCTGCGGTAGGCCATTGCAAAATAAATCAGGTGGTCTCTATGAAAGTTTTAAACATGCCGTCAGACCACATGATTCCAAAACTCTCTATTGAGAAACTCTTCAAGACAAAAATCTTCTCGAGGGAAAAATGGGAGTCTGGAAGGAGTTTGTACAACGAGCAGGATATATTCTGGTTTACAGATGGCTCGAAAACGGAGGAGGGAACAGGAGGTGGAGTCAATGGGGTTTAACCTGAGGGCTCCACTGTCCTGTATCTAGGCAAACATGCTACTGTTTTTCAGGCAGAAGTTTGTGCGATCTCGGAGTGCATAGAAGAGAATCTTAGAATGGTATACAAAGGTAAGAACATCCTGATTTTCTCTGATAGCCAAGCAGCGATCAAAGCGCTAAATTCATATAGAGTCAAATCTAAAGTGGTTTGGCACTGCCTCTCAGCATTGATGAAGCTTAGCCTAGGGAATGAGGTTTCTGTGTGCTGGGTCCCTGGGTACTCAGCCATTGATGGTAATGAGAGACCAGATGAGCTAGCCAGGAAAGGGTCTTAGTCTCCTCTTGTGGGCCCTGAGCCAGTGCATAGGATTTCCTATGGGCATGCCAGAGCATCGGTTGAGATGTGGATGCAGGATTGCAAAGACAAAGCCTGGAAGGTTTCAGGAACAGGTGGACTTGCCAGGAATTTGTTCAAGCCAGGAAGGAAACATGCAGAAGAACTTATCTCGCTAGGAAGGGATAACATGAGATGGGTGGTTGGCTTATTAACAGGTCACTGTCATCTCAGGAAACACCTACATAGAATAGGGATTGCTGAGGAGAGTATATGTAGGAAATGCGGAATGGCTGAAGAATCGGCGGAACACATCCTTCTGGAATGGTAGAGCCAGAACTTTCACCCTGGGCCCACCAGGGCAGGAAAGGGAAACCATCCTAGGAAACCCAATAGGTAGCATTTGTTCTTTTATGAGGAAGACAGGTATCACTGGGTGGGAGTAATTAGGAAAATTAAGGGGGCAAAAGATCTTTTTGTCGACGCCGGCAGGGCTCTGGTTAGGACCTTGCAACCGTCATAAAAAACCCTTTCACGGCTATTTTTACCCGCAGTTTCTTTCTGAATTTGGCAGAGTGAAGACGCATTATAATCTTGTTTTAAAGTGAGTAATGGATAAAACCAACAAAATGGACGAAGAAATTGACGATAGAAAATTGAATTGCTCTTGTGAGACATGTATCTTTTATTTGGAACAAAACTCTGCCGGAACACCACTCAAGATCAATAACAACAAAAGCTTGGAGGAAGGTTTGCAGTGAGTTAAACATTTTACTCAACATCCTTACCTTAAGGTTACTGCCAGACGTTCCTCAGGTTGTATGTGGTCTCTCATATTAGTTGCATTCTTTCTCAGATGTGTTTCAACTTTTCCTAAAAGTTCATCAAATGTTGAGGGAGATAAACGAAAAAAGTTAAAAAACTTTTCTTCATCATTTCTTAACTGATTATTTAGGCTCACAAATACACCTAATAGTGGTCTCTCTGAATTTATTGGATGCACCCATATCGTTCGGCTTATTCTCCTGTATTTTAAATATAGTAAATACAAAATACGCAACTTTCATCGATCCATGACGGTATAATAAACTCAACTGAATTAAAACTTGCGGGTTCGTCTGAAAAGGGCTGAGCATAGTACCCGCATCCGCATTCGCTCCGTCTGAAAGGGGCCTATGACTGATTCACCAGTCTGTGGGTTTAGCGCTTGAAAAAGAAGGTTTAGCGCTCTTCAATCTAAATTTTTAATGTGTTTATTGATTTAATTTATTCAGCACACATACCGTGACGAAGAAGATTGACGGATAGCCGGTGAACAATAAATGCCAAACTAATTGAAAATACATATCATAATTCACTTTTGTGATATAATAGATGAACGAAAATGAAAGAAAAATATATTACAATTAATTATGAATCATAGTGATGCAAAAAACAAATTCCCTGTAGGGAAGCACGGGTATTCAGCTAGTATATTATATATTAAAGTAAAATAACACATATTACTTTAATTTACTTTTGTAAACATATTTAGTAACATCAATTAAGTTATTTTATATAACAGACATGCAAGCACTAAAAAATAGTCTGAAGTAATATAATAAAAATATATAATTTATTTCTTGCGTACATAACATACATAATATCAGCACTAACATAATGCACAACCATACATATAGGAAATTAAAAATACATCTCCATAATAACATAATTGTACATTTATAACTAAATACGATAATATTTACAAAGAAAATTAGGTTATGTATACATTGTTTTCTACACTTTTTTATGCAAGCTTAAAACTTAAGGAAATTGGGTAACCCTGTTGGCGAAGAAACTTTTAGAATTTACAAGCACGAATTAAAAAAAAAAAATTTTGTAGGACAGAAGGTCAATGTTGCCACCATTATTAATATCAATATTTAACTTACTAGGGGAAACCCCTGCTTGCTCCGCACGCCAACCCATTTACAACCTTCTATACACATAATTATTTTATGTTTTTTTTTTAATAATTAATAGGATTAATAATAACCCCAAAGCTAAGATGGTAAATAATGTAGATGTTCAAATCAAATTATTTTGTATATGTTATAACAGAAGTTATAATGAAGGTTAAAAGAACCAGCAAGGCTCGGCAGTTCTACACTTTAACAAAAACCTAACCTAAAAGTTAGAAATACAAATAATTGTTTCAAAGTTTGAAATCAGCTGTTAATGGAAATATTGAAGCAAACAGTTTATCCGTTATTTTATTTTATTGGTTGCTATGAAAATAAATGTAAATACCTGTGTTGGTTTATCAGTCTTGGTCTAACCTAAGATTTTTTTCTGACTAAATTTACAAATATTGAAATAAAAATGTTTTTATCAAAATGAACTAGCACATGTTACTCAGGGATAGTGTAGCTTTTTATTAGTAAACATATTTTTTTCAATCGGTTCAGTAGTTCCAGAGATTACCCCCTACTAACAAGCAAACAAATTTTACCTCTTTATAATTATTAGTTTAGATAGTTCTAACTTATAGTTTTATTGTCACACTAACTTATGTTTACCTGCATTCAACATTCATGGAGGTCCTCTTCTAAAAAAATTGCCCCAATTTTGCAAGAGAAACGTTTTACTTTAACAATAATGCTTTGGTCCCGAATCTTATCTTATTAAACGAGCAATTCTTGTATATTTGTTTATAAATTTATTTCGGGAATCTCGCTAACGGCTCTAACGATTTTGATGAAAATGTGCATATAGGGGTTTTTTGACGTCAGGAATCGAATGCGCTAGGTCTTATGTCTGCAAAAATGCGCGTAAAATTTAAACTCTGAACTTCTTTTATATACCAACTTTGAAGTCACTAAGTATAGACGAATAGAAAATATACAAGAATTGCTCGTTTAATACGATAAGATTTAATAAACATAAATCATTAACAATATATCAGGTGGTATAATTTTCAATTAATATCTTTATTCAAACTCCAAACGTAACCAAAACATTATTTTTGTGCTGTTATTAACCGTTCTGAAAACCTTTTCACATAAATTATCTAATGGTTATAATTATTATTTGTTATTTCTAAAATACATAAACAATATCAAATATGGCCTATTCGTTGGATAGGTTACATAACCTACATGTACCTATAAAGGCTTTGGGGCATCAGGATTCGAATGCGCTAGGTTTTATATCTGCAAAAAAATTCTAATAAAATTTTAGAATTAATTTCACTCATGTTTTTTTATTATTATTTAAATAAACAGTTCATATGTACGTAAGATCAAAAAAATATTCATATTTATTCAGTATGCGATTCGTATTTACGTAAATTTCCAAAACAATTTTTAAAAAATACTGAGCGATGCTCGGTCGCCCAGGTACTAGTATTAAAGCCTATACTAATATGATTTTGAAACACTTATTAAATTGGCCACTTCTGCGTTCTGGATGCCTCAAAACTATTGTTGGTTTTAGTAAATTACCAAAAGTTATTTTTAATGTTTTTATCTGCATATTTACAACTTTATGACATGAAAGTAAAGATATCTTGTTCATTATTTACAGACTACAGTATATATATGTATTTCTCATCTTTATCTCAACTGGTATTCTCTGTAATTGTCACTTTTAACATATAGAAGTGGCTTCCTGATTGCATGGATAACGCATACCCATGATCTGTCATAAGCTATTGGTCCGAATTTATTACTGTTATTTTAATATAATCGTATAAGTTTGAGCTTATATTAATTTAGAAATAGAAGCCTACTGACTATGAAAACTTGAGTGAATTATAAAATGAACAAGAATATATGATTGCCTATACTATATGATTGTATTTAATATTTTTAGGGTTCAAATCGTTGACTAAGCCTAAGGAGGAATATGATTAAAATGTATGATTTTGTTTTGCTTTCCAATATTTATTTCAGGTCATTGAGTAAAATGTTTAAATACAACAATTTTTCTGTGCCTACTTACTGGCGCAGAATTATTATTAGACACTTAATACAATAGAACCATGCGCATGCGCTAAGCCCTTTTGTTCACCGTGAAGTATTTATGAGCTATATAAGCCTACTACTTATAATTAATTGTTGGTTCTGTACATTTAATATTCGAAAATCACTAAAGACCTAGACCCGGTTAGAAAAGGTTTATTGTTTGTATGTAGGCCTAAACATGAAGTAAACAAAAACGGTTGTAAAAATATATTATACGCTTCATTTTCAACGACTTCTAACCTCCCAACATATAATAAATATAACTTACATTAGTTCTATAATAGTTTGTTTGAAAATACCTATACATATACAACGTGAGTAGGCACAATCAAGGCTGTAGCTGGGAGGGGGGGGTCAAAACAACCCCCGAAATCCCGAAATTTAGTAGTAAAAATTAATACTAGGTTTAAAAAGTGCAAATTAAATTATAAAATAGGCAACACAACAGAGGATCCAACAACTTATTTTACATCATTGTGCGTTGCATGCATACTGATATTTAGATTTACTTGATTAAACTACAACGTACATAACACATGGATGCAGTAGGTTACAGCCTTACTCTCTTGTGAGCTTGATCTTATCTAAAATTAGAAAACTATGAAGGTTCAACACAAATACTTTACTCTAACAAAACAGGCAATGCATTGTGTATTGAAAATACTCCCAATATGGGGTTGGTGTGCAATGCACTGTACGTCAGCCGCTTCTCTTAGGGTTCAGTGTCAAGCTCACAATGAATTTAAATTCAAATCCCTAGTCCTGACCTGACCCCCCCCCCTCGAAAAGTTTTCCTGGCTACGGAATTGGACACAATGAATTTAATATTTTATAATTAGCGAATTTACATAGGAAAGATGGCCCTTAATGGGGCTATTACAGTGACCCTTAATGGGGCGACCTAAGGTCGGGAGTAGTAAATTAGCTCTGATAATGATCATGGTCCCCAGAACACGTTTTGGGGTGTCATTAAAAATTGTATATATATATATGTGTTCACACTTTAACGGCCGCATTTGAAGTGTGACTCAAATTACTCACGTTGGTTGTCTAAGTCGCTCGGACGAGTTCGTTAGCCAAAACAATCCCACAACCGGAAGCAATTATTATTTTACCGGAAGTAAATATTTTTTAGATGTTTCGTACTAGAATGAAACTTTTTTGGGGTTTTGTCTAACTTCCATTTTAGTTTTAATAGCCAGTCACATGGCTAGTGTCACATTTTAGTTTGACGAAAAAACATAGAAAAATTTAAGTATTAGAAGTTTAATTGTTTTACTAGTGTTTACATCGGCCTGATTTAGCTATATATTTGGTTTAATAAAAATATAACTATAGTTCAAATTTATGAAGAGCCTGATAATCTCGAAACCCCAGATTACAACTACCATAAAAAGCAACATTTTGCCTTTGAGGAGATTATTATTAAATAAACCATATATTTATTGTAACAATTTGGTTAGACGCCATTCCGAATATTGATTATTAATTATTAGATTTAGGACTTACCATCTTCAATATTCTATTATCGTCGCTAAACAACGGTTGTTTCGGCTCTTCAGCCATTTTCAAGTTTATCAGGTCTCTCTTCGACACTTACACAAACACGTACACATAATTACACAACGATTACATAATAAATAAATAAAACACACTTACACGTCCGTATTGCTTAAACTAATGTCTCGTGAGCGACTACATACTGCACTGTCCCAATACGCACTGATGGTATGTAAGTTAATCGCATGGAAGGGATGATGCGTTATCAACATGTGCCAGTGTCGTATAACGCGTTAGATTCAAAATTAAGTTTTTCATTTAATAACTTGCTACTATCTCTTATATAGTTCTTGTAAATTTCGAACTATTCTAGCGAGTTCATCAACTTTCCCTTTTTACAATGATGTAATATTTCGAGGGTACCGTCTATGCTGGAGTAACCATGGTCATTCTGGATGATATATGTTCGGCAAATTTCGACTCGGTTCTTGTGAGGTTCGCACTTTGTTTGGCCGATGAAACAAATCTTTTCTTTCTTTAAATCTTTTCTTAAATTTTATTTTTTTGTGTGTTTAACGTCCTGCTGTTTTGCACTTAAGGCTAATGTAGACGGGACCTACAGTTTTACGTGGAATCCGAACCACGTGGTTTCTTAACGATGTCTGTTAAGAAACCATTTTAGAAAATTATTCGGGGTCAATGGAAATTGAACCCGGAACTTTTCCATTGATGGTTGCCATGACGATTAATAAAGCGTTGACGCCTTAACAACCTCGGCCATCGTGGCCTTTCTTTTCTTAAAAGATCTTCCTGTTTGCCCTATACAGTATATATATTTGGACAATCGCGACATAATAACTTATATAATTCCGAGCCTTCAAATTTGTCTTTTATTTTACTTGTAGGCCTATTACTTAAGTAACCCTTTAAATTATTTTTGGTTTTATAAGCGACAGCCATGTCTGTTGAGGATATTTCCAAGTGTGTGTTCAAGCGGCTTGTAGTTAAACACCATAAATTTGTCTTTCTTTCAATTCTTTAGTTTAGTGTTTCCTGTT
>JAGFPH010002996.1:73751-92472 GCA_018207615.1 Philaenus spumarius | reverse complement strand
GAAATGTACATAAGGGTAAGGTATTAAACTTAACTTACAATTTAGTTTTTAGTTATAGTTTTTTGCTCCTTGTTTTATGGTTCGGGTTTTTATTTAAAACAGTGTAATAATAATAATATTAAATATTACCTGTTATTGATCTGTCGTTTGACTTATTTGTTCGAGTTATGTCAGACTTATTTTGCTAAAAAATACTTTTGGCACCAAAACGTTACTTTTCAAAT
The DNA here is from genome assembly GCA_018207615.1 of Philaenus spumarius. Taxonomy (NCBI): domain Eukaryota; kingdom Metazoa; phylum Arthropoda; class Insecta; order Hemiptera; family Aphrophoridae; genus Philaenus; species Philaenus spumarius. The sequence goes on along the minus strand of JAGFPH010002996.1, from coordinate 92,248 downwards.
CAATAAAAATTTTAAAAAGTTATTGGGACCCAAACGTTCGATTCCAACTGAAAGGAAGTCAGTTGTGTTCAGAATCAACTGAAATGACAGCGACAGCTTTTATGTTGGACAGACAGGTAGAGCGTTTAAAGATCACTTGCCACGTAACAACATGCGATAAGTGAATTCAAACTTTGCTGAACATTTAATAGATTTCAACCATTCATACACAAATTTTGACACAAACTTGATCCCACTTCATTTTTGCAAAAAAAATTAGACTCTTGAACGCACTTGATGAATTCGAAATTTACAAGGAATTTAACAACAACCCTTACAATATGTTAAACGACCAGTTGTCATTTAAAAGTAATTATTTGTATGACACAACTCTTGGCTACCTCAAAACCGGTTCTCTAGTTACGTAGTGTTAGGCAGTGTACCATGGAACACGTGACGATATACACCGACAATTGGCCGGAGCACAAACTATTTTTTAATGTGTCTTAAGTGTTGTGTATTTTTGTGTCTCAATGTTGTTTAGTGTTTTTATGTAAATAATTTATTGACAATGGGATTGTGACCCCGAAATGCGTCGTAAGTAAAACTACGTATAACAAATAAGCCCCCATGAAATACCACAGGTAGATTAATTAGATACACATCAGAAATAAATAGCAAAAAAAAAATATTTTTGTTAGAAACCAAGAAATGTAGCCGTTATGATACTGTTCGTTAAGGTCTTTATCGGTAAATTAAGTCTTTATTTTTAACCAACTTGTACACATGAGATGTCATTTTTTAAGTTTTACACTGCAAATTTGTTGAGAAATAAACAGGGTGTCTTTTTTAAATGAACACTATTAATTGGTATCTTGTATACCACAAATCTGGCAGCAAACTTTAAATGGGGAACCTTTCCTTGTTTTGTTTTATTTTTGTGAGAGAAATTAAAAATATGTAGTTAAAATATTTGTAAAAGGCCGCCATTTAATATCTTGCGCTCAGTTAGGATGTTTTTGAAATTTTATACCCTTCTTACTTTTAAATGGTTAGTCGTATAAAAAAAACACCAAGAACAAAAAGGTCTTAAAATAGCTTGTGTAACCCAATTTCAACATTAAATACAGAGAAAATCCATAAGAAATTTGAAAGTTGTCCGCCATATTGGAAAATGATAGCAATTAAAAAAAAAAATTAATTCATATTTTTAAGTAGGTGAAATCCTTCATTAAAAGTTTGCTGTACATCTTGTAGTTTTGGAGATCCCAATGGTGGCCCAGTTCAAATGGACAACCTGTATGTTAAATTCCTGTGTATTATGGTTTTAAAAAGTTAACAAAATCCGTATTTGTTGATTTTAAAGTTATTTGTTTCTCTAGACGATGTTTTGTTAGTGTTAAGAGATTTTCCATTGGTTCAAAATTTTCCCACACACAAATATCTTCCGCTCAGTTATAAGATATTTTTAAAACTTTACACCCCTCTAACTTTTAAACGGTTAGTCGTATAAAAAAAAAAACACCAAGAACAAACAAGTCTTAAAATAACTTGTAAAATCTAAAATCATCATAAAAAATAATGTTTTCCATAAGAAATTCAAAAGTTGACCGTTATATTGGAAAATGGCGGCCATTTAGAAATATTTTAACTTCATTTTTATTTTATTTTTAACCTCTCATTTTAAACGATTTATTCGGATCCAAATTAAACTAATATAAAATGAATCAATGAATTTATTGTATTAGCCCAGTCAAATGTTACACAAAAAAATGCGTGACACATTATGGAGCATTAATGATTTTTGGAGAGGTGTTTCGGACCATTACTGGGACTAGAAATCCAACTTTCAACTAAAACAATCATGTTTCATCTTTTTGATTTTTGTAATTTCTGACGAGATCATATGAGCTATAACGACCGGCTTTAGCTCAAATTAAATCTTATTGAATTCCCTATAACTTCCATGCTCTTAACTTTTCTGTAAGATGTGTAATTTTGCCGGAATCCACCTCAAAACATATAGAAAATTAGAATTTTAACTTTTTAGAAAAAAAGGTAAATCTTTGAAAAGCCTTATCTCCGTAACTTATAAACTTACAAAAACGATTTTGATCTCATTTTGCAGCAAATTTAATATACTTTTAAAAAGCTAAGAACAGTTAAAACAAAAACCGAAAAAAATATAAAAAATAACAGTTTTTTCGACCGCAATTCTGCAAGCACAGGTTTTTGAGGGATGCAATTCTGGATTTGTATTCCCAGTAATATTCAGAAACACCTTTCCAAAAATCAAATGCTCCATTTAATGTAATTTCCGATGTAACATTTGACTGGGCTATATGTTTATGTGGTAACTCTTAAATAATTAGCATGCATACACAATGTTAGAAGGTACACGTTTAACTTCCTGAATTTTTTCTGATTTAATTTACAAATATTTAAACCATGAAATAAAAATTCAAAATTCATTTTAGCCTTTGTTACTCATGGTAAGTATGGCGTTTTATTAGTAAAACATATTTTAAATCGGTTCTATCATTCTAGAGATTACTTCCTACACACACAAAATGTGTACCTCTTTATAATATTAGTATATTTTATATAATTTACCTTTTTTATTACGTAGCCGATTAAAATGGACCGATTTTGTTGAAAAATATACTGGGTGTTTCAAGACTCTCTGCTAAAACTGTTAGGTATTCTGAACTGAAAACAATTCGCAATATTTAACCACCTTTGATAAGGCCGTTTCTATGCATTTAAATTGATTAAAACGTCACACAACAATACATCTTTGTAACAAAGTCACCTTCAAACTACTTTTTTATTAATGGTCTAGAAACTTCACACAATTATAAACTTTGGTAGTATCTTATTGGTAGAACTAATCTGATTTTCATTCAGTTTTAGATCATTCCACTCTTTTAATTTCTTGTAGGTATCTTTCAACCGTTCTGATCTTAAAGATTATGATTTATTGTTTTAAAATATAGACTAGCTTCAATAGTTGGATATAATTTAGTTTCTTTCTTTTAATTAAATTTTGATATTATATCAGTCCTTGTATTAATTTTAAGATTTGCCTTTCATCTAATAAAAGATTAGACTATGTAAATATATTTTTGTATACCCTTATGTCTTAATTTGTGACGCTTAATTTTCACCTCTAAACACAATTTAGGATACTTTTCGTTTATTCTATTTATCTCTCTACTTAAGTTTTGTTTAAATTGATTCTTCAAGATTCTTTTTTTTATATTTATGATGAAATGCAATATTGATTATTACTAGACATTTGTTATGAATCTGATGTACTTTTATTTGTTTAATAGAATATTTGTGGGTTGATAATTTGAAACAGAATGGGCTTCTCCAATGATGCCGCCATTCCCATACCTCCCTCAGCTTAATAATTAACTAATTATTGTAAACTCCTTTTCCTTCTTAATTTGTACTTGTCTTTTCTTATTGGTCTGTGTAATGTGCATTCTGTAATGTATGCCAAAGTGTGAACTGGCAGTGTGTAGCATGAAGACGAATTGTAAATCTTGCACTATTAAGACGTAGGATTGTGTTTCATAATTTACATGAGGTTAATCTTTTTTGTTGGAAGATAAATTACATTTGTTTTTTAAATCTCTAACAAAATTGTCATATCAATCACTACCTTGTTTACTGATTGCAAATAGTATAACATCTAATGTAGATTTATTTATGTTCTCCAAGCATATCCACTATTTGAAAAACAATGTGGATTCACCTTACAAAACTTACTGTTTCTGACCATCAATCGTTGGGTACAAAAGTTTAGTTACGAAAAACATGTTTAGCTTAAATATCCTTTTGATTTGATATCACACAAGGTGTAAATTGCAATTTGTTTGAGATTTAAGCTTTTTCATTTCATATTTCAAGAGTCGGAGAGAACTTGTAGGAAAGTACCCAAGTTGGTAAATTATCGAAAGGGTAGCAAGGTTTAAATGTTTTTATTTGTAAACATAACTGCTCAAAGATACTAAACAAAAATAAAAATTCTGTATGTTTTATTCTTTTCAAATAAAACCAAGTAAGTCGAAACAATTTTTCAAAATATTTTGTTCAAAACAATGCGACACTCGATCCGTTTCAACATTTAAAATTCCCAACAAAAAACGTTCAAACTGTAAAACAAAATTTGATTACAACAATGTAATTAATTGTTATTACACCTAAAAAAGAGTAACAAAAATCCGCAATGTATAGAAATATTAAACATATTTTGAGAATAAAATATAATTTAAATACCGAAAACTGGTAAATGTCAGAGCCTGATAAACGAACGTTATAAATTAAAGCCAGGTTAGTGGCCTACTATGTCTTCTTGACGTTAGAGATAAACATTACGACGTATTTGCATTGTTTGAAAAGGTAGCAATTTTTTAGCGCAAATAAATAACATTTCGTTATCTGTGATTCATAATTAAAAATTTATTAAGAATTTACAAAAAAAGAAAGATAAAATGTGCTGGTGATAACGTGACTGTAAAAGTACTTTTTATAGAAAATATTTACAGAGTGGTCATTCAGTGGCCTGTTGTGGATATTTTATTAATTTTGTCAAAGTTAATGTAGTATTACGTACCTAGTACTTTAGTTTATTGCATTGTAAACAATGTTTTTTTTCATTACAGACTCAAGCAAAGCAGATAAAGAGAAAATAAAGTCACCACTACTCTGTCCTTTTTGGACTTATAAAAAAGACAGAGTATTTTTATAGAATACTAGCCGAATACCCGTGCTTCGCTACAGGAAATTTGTTTTTGCATCACTATGATTCATGATTAATTGTAATATTTTTCTCACATTTTCTTTATCTATTATTTCTCGAAAGTGAATTATAACATGTATTTTCAATTAGTTTCATACTTTTTGTTCACTGACTGCCCGTAAATCGTCTTCGTCACTGTATGTGTGCTGAATAAATAAAATCAATAAAAAAATAAAAATTCTGAATGAAGAGCGTCTTCTTTTTTAACAGCTAAATCTACAGACTGGTAAATCACAATATTAGCTAGATGTTTACAGATCACCCAGATATATCTTTAATATGCAAATGCATAGATCGGGTTATTTTGTTCAGCTTACGTCCAAAATATTTTCATAAAATTATAAGTGCCAAATTTCATCTCTCTAGCTTTAAGGAAATAACACCAATTAATATTTTATTTATTGTTTTTAGGGGTTATTATTAACTTGTCAATCCTTAGCAGCACGTAACAAAATGTAAAACTGGATTATTTTGTATATGTATCTTGTAAAAAATAAATGTACGAAATTGCAGCTCTCTAGCATTAAGGAAATTACAAAATAAAATAAATATTTATTGTTTTTAGGGGTTGTTATCACATTTTCACCCCTGGCAGCACGCAACAAAATTTAAAACTCATTTACTTTTTATATGAGTTTTGTACATTTAGTACAAAATTTCAGCTTTAAGGAAAGTAAACAAACAACATTTATTGTTCTAGGGGATGTTTGAACCCTTAAAGGCTAAATATTTTACTATCCTATCTTTGTGCGAATCTAGGGCATATGAGCAATATGTGTATCAAATTTCAAATTCCTTGGCGGTATTAAATTAATATTTACAGTTATAGGGGTTGTTACTAAATGTTCACCCCTTAGCAGAACGTGATAAAATGTAAAACTGGTTTATTTTTTTATATGTATCTTGTAAGAAATAAATGTTCAACATTTCAGCTTTCTAGCTTTAAGGAAAGTATAACAAACAAAGTTTACTGTTTTAAGGGTTGTTACTACATTTTCACCCTTTAGCAGAACGTCATAAAATAAACTGGTTTACTTTTTATATGTATCGTGTAAGAAATAAATGTAAAATTTTTTTGTTTCTAGCATAAGTAAATTATAACAAACAATACTTATTGTTTCAGGGGTTGTTTCAACCCTTAAAGTCAAATATTATAAAATTCTTTCTTAGTGCGCCTGTTGCTCATATGAGTAATATGCGTACCAAATTTCACGTTCCTAGGAGGTAGGATTTTTTAGATATATAACAAACAATATTTATGGTTTTATTGGTTGTTTCAACCATTACAGGCCAAATATTTAAAAATCCCTTTTTAGTGCGTTTCTAACCCCTGAGACAAATACTTTTAAGAAATTTGACGTTCCTAGATGGTAGGGTTTTTGAGATATATAACAAGTAATATTTATTTTTTTAGGGGTTGTTTCAACATTTAAAGTCCAAATACTTTAAAATCCTTTCTTACTGCGCCTCTAGCCCCTGAGACAAATAATTTTACCAAATTTCACGTTCCTAGGTTGTAGTGTTTTTGAGATATATAACAAACATTATTTATTGTTTTAGGTGTTGTTTCAACCCTTAAAGGCCAAATATTTTAAAATCGTTTCTTAGTGCGGTTCTTGCCCTACGATCAATATCTGTACCAAATATTTCACGTTCCTTGGCTTTATTAAATTAATATTTATAGATATAGGGGTTATTCCTAAATTTCACCTCTTAGCAGAACGCGTTAAAATGTAAAACTGGTTTATTTTTTTTATATGTATCTTGTAAGAAATAAATGTTCAACATTTCAGCATTTAGCTTTGAGGAAAGTATGTTTATTGTTTTATTGGTTGTTTAAACCCTTAGAGGCCAAATATTTTAAAATTCTTTCTTAATGCGCCTCTAGTGCCTATGCCAAATATGTGTATCAAATTTCACGTTCCTAGGAGGTAGGGTTTTTGAGATATATAACAAACAATATTTATTGTTTTAGGGGTTGTTTCAACCCTTAGAGGCCAAATATTTAAAAAATCTTTCTTAGTGCGCCTCTAGTGCCTATGACAAATATGTGCACCAAATTTCACGTTCCTAGGCGGTAGGGTTTTTGAGATATATTACAAACAATATTTATTGTTTTATTGGTTGTTTCAACCCTTACAGGCTTATATAGGCTTATAGAAATATTTTAAAATAATTTCTTAGTGGGCCTCTAGCTCGTATGAAAAATGAGTGTATAAAATTTCACTTATCTAGGACGTAGTATTTTTGAGATATATAACAAACAATATTTATTGTTTTAGGGGTTGTTTCAACCCTTACAGGCCAAATATTTTAAAATCCTTTTTCAGTGCGCCTGTAGCTAATATGAGTAATATGCGTACCAAATTTCACGTTCCTAGGAGGTAGGATGTTTTTTAGATATATAACAAACAATATTTATGATTTTAGGGGTTGTTTCAACCCTTACAGTCCAAATATTTTAAAATCCTTTCTTCTTACGCCTCTAGTGCCTATGACAGGAGGAGAGAAAGACAATTTATTAGGAAAGAAGAAAAAGCAAATAGAGCTGTTGCAAAGTATCAGAAGTTGGTGGAGAAAGTGAACACAGAAGATTTCATTTGTGAGGAAGAAATACGCCCTTCAATTTGGACTGCACTGTAGTTTGTTCACAGAAAACTGAACTGTTGTGGGTGACTGGCCACTCCACTAGCCACTGGTTCGGTAACCAGTTGCGTCGCCATGTACGTGTATCGCCTAATAAGGGCATTAGAGTTCAACCTGCAAAGTTGCTACATCTACTGATTGGCTTTTCTTCTTAGAGAATTTTCTTAGGAAAGATGAGCTATTGTAGTTACACTTACGGTGATTCATAAGGTCGCGAGTGGTTAATGAGCACCGACCATGGTCTCCAGAACATGGTTTAGGGTGTCATTCAAATTTGTATAAATATGTGTTCGCATCTTAACGGCAGCATTTTACTTCTGGTTTTTTCCTAATTTGGTCCATACGTTGTTTTTTAAGTCACTCGAACGAATTTGTTAGCAAAAAATTAATCAAAAGCAGTTTTCGACAGAATGTTACAACGTTTTGAGATTTTTCAATATACATTTAATACACGTTTTTTCCAGTAATATAATGAAACTATTTTAGGTGTTTATATAACAAAATAAATGTATGACATTATTTTGTACATTTTGGTTGTTATAGCCCGTCCGATTGATCAAAACTGATGAAAAAGTAAAATACCATATACGTACATGATTAAAATCAAGGGGGGGGGATTTACCTAGGAGGCAGCTTCGAGAATGAGTTTGTCAGCTACGAGCGAAGTGAAGCAGTAAATAATCTGAGGCCTCAAGTTCGAGGAGCGAACTCGGAAATCATGCTTTTCCGCTCCGAACGAAACGAAGCAGAGCGTGATCTGGGCCTGAAGTGAAAACAAATTCTACTATTATATTTCGTACACGCAGGCAGCTATTCAACCAATTTCCTAAATCATTGGTTGAAACCCTAATTATATAAACATAGTTTTGGAAATTAGCTCAACTCACGTCAGCGGTTCACCTACTTATTAATTATCAAGTTATTACTTAACTGAATAACAGATAATTCAATGAACCCCATTATGTCGAGGTTTAGATGGTTTTCCCTAAAGGACGGTATTCCTCTATATCTATCGCTCCCTGTCACTATTTTTTTTATACACAGGATTACATTTATTTATTAATTATTTCTAATATAATATTTGGAACGGGTGGACTCGCAAATTTCAGGTACCTTATGGTAGGAGAGTTGATGGGTTCTATTTTTTAGAGACTTGTTTATTTCCAGCTTACCCGGAGAAATTTGGCTTTCGAAGTAAAAATTCCACCAAACTTGTCAAAAAGTGATTAATGACCTGATAGTTCAACAAACGTCTCAGATCTATAGCAGTGGTTCTGGGTAAACAAAGCAAATCACCACAGACCCTGCACACTGCAGTACAAAAAAAGGAAACGTTCCTTAAGTCTGATTTACGAACCTCCATAAGCATTTAAAAAACCAAAAGCACATTTTTAAACGTTACAAATTTTCAGTGGATTCACCATCTCGTTCCCACTCAAAACTTTAATCCCATTAAAGTGAATAATTTTAATAATACAGTCATGTTTAGTTTTAGACAAGCAGCCATTGTTTTCAACAGATGTTGTCAATCGTTAAGAACACAAAAGTCTTGCCAATTGACTAGTATTTTATTGGATTCAATTAATTTCAACATTGAAACTTGTAGATAACGTGAAGAATAAGTTTTAAATTATAATTGACACTTTAAACATTATTGTTGAAATAATATTGCGTTTCAGTTCTAAAATGGTTTACTAACAAAGTTTGGTCAGGTTTCCTTACTAGTAAACACATTGTTTATAACGAGACTCTTGTGGTTTATCAAAATAATGTACCTTGTAAAAGCAGGGTTCAGAATCACAAAGTCTACTAAGAAGGTTGCGTGCTTTTTCATCCAGCTAACTTGTAGCTTGAAATGCAGATCAGGACTGAAACTTGAAGTTGATTCAATTACTCGCAGTACCTGCATGTGATCAAAATATGGGTAAGTTTATCCAAGATGGCAGATACATCCTATAAACTCCCTAAGGATATATTGCAGGATCTTGGCGCACCTGCCGTGGTTATAGCTCCTCTGCAACTATGTAGGTCTTGAAGGAATTGATGTTATCGGAAGGTGTTTGTGTTAATAATGCCGACATTATCTTGTGCTAAACTTGATTAAATATCTAAGGCGAGATGGAGATAAACTAAAACTAAAAAATTGTATTTACAACAAGCATAGTAATTTAATTTTTGAAATACAGTCTGCATGTAAGTTACATAAATAACTGAGCAATGGATAATTGGAGTCCCATGAAGCAGTTGTTAATTGAACCAGCTGTTTTTTACTTTTTATAGACCAACTGTTAGTTAAACGTAGACCAGCTGTTTGGTATGGGAGAAACAGTTAAAATGCATTGGTAGTTTGTTAGACAATATCTTCAGGTAGGCCACCTGATTTTTTTTAACATTCGATTTTTTTTTTTTTTTTTTGTGCCTTAACGTCCTACTGTTTTGCACTTAAGGCTAATGAAGACGGGACCTACAGTTTTACGTGGAATCCGAACCACAGCCAACGATGTTTGTTAAGAAACCATTTAGAAAATTATTCGGGGTCAAGGGGAATTGAACCCGGAACCTTTCCATTGATGGTTGCCATGACGATTGATAAAGCATTGACGCCTTAACAACCACGACCACCGTGGCTTTTATTTATTTGAAACAGTTTCTTACGAAATAAACAAAATTCGTACAGAAATGAGGTTTTGAATAACTGTATGGTTAAGAAAAACTTTAGTTCGCAGGTTAAAAACTTAATCTTTTACATTCTTTATGAAGAAGTAAATATGAAAACTGTATTGTAGGTTATATAAATACAAATTAAGACAATTCGAATTTATTCGAACCACATACATTTTAGTGACCATGTCTCATTTCACCTTTCTAAACGTGTAGATCGTCGTAGTGATCGTATTAAAATTGGAGAAGTGAAACCCCTAACGTTTTTGTGTTACATTAAAGCCCTTTCTCGGAATCGCATTATTCGTCTGTCTTGACATATTATTGATAAATGCCCTATCACATATGGAAAATGAAAATTCGACTTTTTAACAACTGTACTGATGTTGTCCGAGTTGTTTGCTTAACGTTTAATCGGAAGGCGTGAGGTAAAGGCTTAACTACCACGCTCACCTGACCTTAATCCGATATACATCTTCAGGAGGTGTATTTAAAACAACATATTTACACTGAGGTTATTCAAAACATTGAACATTTAATCAGCGAACTAGAATCAGTCACTCCGGATTTTCTTGGTCGAACGTGAAAGGAGGTACAGTATAGCTTAGAAGTCTACAGAGTGACTCATGGTGCCCATGTTTTGCTTAGATAAGCTTACCCAGTTTTTATTTCATTATTGTGCTATGTATATTTTTGTAGATAAAAATAGGTGTTTCAAGTGAACCATGACTTTATAAACACATTGTATGTATTTTGCTTTTAACTGGAACTGAAAAATTTGGGTGCGATTTTAAATTAATTCTGAAACAGCTGCGAAACACAATTTAAGCCTGCACAACATGTATTTGGCTTATTTTCAGTACTTACATGAAATCTATTTAAGCCATTACTAGGTAGGTGAAAAAGTAATGACTTAATGCATTAGTTCAGTTGAAGGTGTCAAATCTAGATTGCTTTGGTTACCTTACAATCATTTAATCTACGCTTTACAAGAACATCTGTCTTAATAGATATACTAGAACCTTAATTACTCTATTTACGAAAATAATGACATCCTTCGACCACAGAAACTTCTTTTTCTCGAGATTAATTAAGTAACCTTTAATAATAATAATAATAATAACAATGCTTTATTTATAATTCAAAATGTACAAAAAAAGTATACATGCCTGCATTAAATGGCACTGGTTTTTTATAACCGTCTGCCAGGTTGGTAACATCTCATATTATTCTTATGTCTACTACATTTTTAAGATAAAGACATACAACAACATAAATAATATAAACAAATGATTGAGGGGGAGAAACAAAGACATGAAAACAAATACAAATATAAATACATAACGTTAATAATTAAATTCGCGGATTAATTCCCATCTATATTGCCAAGCCTGTTGCACGTACTGAGCAAGATACTTCCAATTTTCCCCGTTTAGCTGGTTAAGTAACTCCTCCCAACTCAACTCTAATTTCCCAAAATACCGTTTCCTACTTGTTCCCAAGATCGGGCAAATCGCTAAAAAATGGAAACTGTCTTCTTTAGCTTTCAAATTACAGAGCGAACAGTTGTGATTTATCCCCTCCACCCAAGGCCTGCAGTTCAAATACAGCAGTTCTGCTCTACATTTAATTACATTACGTACTATCCAAACATCATTATATAGATAAGAGTTGTTATTTATATTTAAAGATTTGTAAATAGTATGAGACGTAGACCTAGCACGAGCCTGAATATTTTCTTGTTTATGTCGGAGTCTTATCGCTTCCACTAATCCAAACATTTGACATTTCCATTCTTTTGTCCCATTGAGACCCTGGGTAAAAGATACAGAGTACGTATTCGCCATTATGTTCCATTCTTTATACCAAAACAAATTGGCGTTTATTATTTCCCTAGCAAACAAATTAGGCAGCCTATCACAAGGCAACTTTAATACTTTTAAAATATACTTTATATGCAGGCTCAAAGTAAAACAAAACAACCTATCCAAATTGAACTCCAAATACAAAACATAATTGGGTGTATTTTCGGGCAACTGAAAAAGACGTTTGACAAAGAACTTTAAAAGCTGCTCCACGCGTTCATATTGTCTATAGCCCCATACTTGAGCTGCGTAACAAATGATCGCTCTCTGTACCGCGTTAAAGCACGACTATTTCGCTTTCAAAGGAATACGTTTGTTCACCATTAAGCTACTCCACGTTCCGCAAACTGTCGCTTTAGCAGCCGTCAATTTCCGGGAGAGATGCGTCTGCAAAGAGAGTGTTGGAGTCAAAGTTACTCCTAAATACCTATAATTATTGACGCATTCAATTTCACATCCTTTATAAAACCATTTATCCTTCACCCCCAACCTACCTCCTTTTCTGAAGACCATTATTTTCGACTTATTTAAATTAACATTTAAGTTCCACGTTTCGCAATATACCTGCAAATTATCAATCATCTGTTGTAAGGTTACCGATGTAGGAGCCACCAACAAAATGTCGTCGGCATACATTAAAACTCGTACGCGACGTTCCCCAAAAACACAACCACCTCCCAAAATTTCCTCAATATCATTTATAAAAAGTGAAAACAATAACGGACTAAGTAGACATCCCTGCCTTAAACCCTTTTGAGTTACAAACGCTTCAGACACTCCGTCACCACACCAAACACCCGATGCAGTACCATTATACAGATTTTTAATAACTTTTAACATTCTGTATGAGAAACCATAAGTGGATAACTTGTAAAATAATGTTTCTCTATTGATAGTATCAATGCGGATGAAAAATCTACAAAAAAAGAATATAGTTTTCCCTTCTTGTTTACTATTTTTAAATGAACCATACTCATCAAAGAAAATATATTGTCTGTCGTAGAATAACCCTTACGGAACCCTGCCTGGCACTCATCTAGTTTCTTTTCCTCTTCTACCCACCCTTCAATACGCCCCAAAACTAATCCAGTAAATAATTTTGCCACCGCATCTATAAAAGAAATGCCACGATAGTTGTTGACGTTGTTAATATCTCCTTTTTTAAATAATGGATAAATTATGGATTTTTTAAATGATTCTGGTATGTTGCCAGTTTCAAATATCTTATTAAACAACTTTAGTAGGTGGTTAAAAAACATTTCTGAACCATTCTTGAAAAATTCATATGGAACTCTATCGTATCCGGGTGCTTTATTGTCTTTGGCCTTTTTTAAAACTCTTTGTAGTTCAACCAAGGTAAAGCCTGAATCAAGTCGTTCATTTGTAACAAAATGTTCCACCCAAACTACAGGAGTTGAGATGAGAGGGGGGTCTAGTAGTGCTTTAAAGTGATTTACCCAATCCTCGACCGCAATCGTTGCCCCTACTAATTTAGTTCGTTTTCTAAAGCTGTTTATTACCTCCCACAACCCCTTTGTGTCTTTTGCCAACATAAATTTAAAAGCAATCTCTTCATTATATGTTAAGTAACCTTTATAAATAAGTGTAAATAAGTTATTGTAATTTATCCAAAAATAAAAATATTTGTGTTTATCTATACTTATAAAAGCCAAATACCATTGACTCATTGACTCACTGACTCATCACAGTTTCTCCAAAACCACGAGGCCTACAAACATGAAATTTGGCACTAATACTCTTTATAGGCTCTAGACGCGCACTAAGAAAGGGTTTTCGAAAATTCGAAATTTTAGGGGGGTTTTGAGGGGTCTAAGTTACTAAATCACGATTTCTCAAAACCTACCAAACGGATTGGAATGAAATTTGGTATGTAGCTTCCCCTAGGGCCATAGGTGCTCGCTAAGAAAGTTTTTCAAAATATTCGAAATTTTAGGGGAGGTTTTGGGGGGTCAAAGTTACTACAAAAAACCATCAAACGGATTGGAATGAAATTTGGTATGTAGCTTCCTCTAGGGCCCTAGGTACTCGCTAAGAAAGGGTTTTAAAAAATTCGAAATTTTAGGGGGTTTTAGGGGGTCAAAGTTACTAAAAAGAAACACCGAACGGATTGAAATGAAATTTATTACGTAGCTTCCTCTAGGGCCCTAAGTGCTCGCTAAGAAAGGGTTTAAAAAAAAAAATCGAAATTTTAGGGGAGGTTTGGGGGGGGGGGGTGAAAGTTACTAAAAATCTCCTTAAGAAATACACAGTGTAATATATTTATTGATATAATATATTTTTTGTTAATATACATTTAACTTTGATTTGTCTATCCGTGCAAAACCGGGTCGTGCCAGCTAGTATATATATATGTATAAGTTTTAGTGTCAGTGCAGTATTTAAAATATATGATTGTGTTATCATATGTAGGAATTTTTTGTGACGATATCTCATGAATAAAAAACGCTATTGACTTCGTTGGAGTGACAATCAAATCGTATTAACGTTAATATGATATGAAAGTAATTTCTTCAAATTATTCAGTCCAAACGGGGTTTAGAAACTTCCATTAGACACAGCCAAGATTGCAATACATTTTTGCTGGTTATTATAATACAGTATGTCGTAGCATTGAATTCATTTCATATAATAGTAAAGTAAAAGTTCTTTCTTTAGATAGCCTATTGAAATATAAAAATAGTATTTTGTAAATTTCAATGTCGACTAGATTAATATAAATGATTCGTGAACGTAGGACAATAAAGGTTTATTTAGTTTCTTATGTGTTCGTCACGTGACTTCCTTTTTTCCTTGTATGATGCGTTTCCTATATTTACGTCAACATCAGAACTTTAAGAACAAGCCTTCAATAACAACGAAAAGCCAGTTATTAACAGTTAAGTTATGAACGACCATCTTCATTTCTCCTCAAACATGGTCTATGACACAGCTATATACATATACAATATACATGATAACATTTGGTCTAGTAAAAGAACCACTGCGTGATTAGATAACCACGAGACCAGTTGGCCTTGGGGGACGTATTCCACGCTTAAAATTTAATATGTTTTCAGTGTTTTATTAAATGTCTTAAGCCTGATACAAATTCTGATAATGGAGTAAATCTCTGAAACGCGTCAGGAAAAAAGGACGTCACGTGACGACACTTAAGCTAGTAAGTAAACCTTTATTAATACAAATGATTTAATACTTTATTTAAAACTGTAGTTTAACCAAAATGTTTTACAAGGAAACAATAGAAAATGTATTTCAGTTTTGTATTTACAATTACAATTTAAGTTTTGTGAGAGTAAAATTATACCTCCATAGAAATTTAGTAGGTTGTTACTTACAGAAAGAGCATTTTATTCATTCGACAGTTTTTGAACATATTCGTCAGATTGCCAGTTGTAGAAATTAGTAATTTGAAATAATGCAAACTGAATTAACCGTTAGATTTATAGTTATTTTAATATATGTTATTCTGGAGCTATAGCCTAATAAATGCACTTGTATGGCAATACAAAATTAAAAATGTTTTTAATAGCCTTCCATAAAATATTTAACATTTTAAATAATATAGTCCCACACCAAACAAGAATTGCTCGATACGCAAACAATAATTATTATTTTCAAATTCTGTAGCTATTAGAACGGTCATACACTATTATAAAGGTTAACAGTATTATTTGTTTGTAAAGGCCTACACTATTTCAAATGGTACAATATTTTATGGAAGCACTTGCCTACTTTTTATATCCAGATTATGAGAATAATAATTGTTCATGTAAAGATCAGTGTTTTTGTTAAGTAGAACTGTATTATTTCAAAATTTAAAACCCTTTATGAAAGCCTAGATAAACTTTAAAAATGTTTTATTGTATATTGCAGTACTCATAGATCCAGAATAATATTATTATCATATCAATAATATTCATTTATGTCTCTCTAGGAACTTGAGGAAACTCATGGGTCATAGTTTTTGTTTTTAAAAGTGTTTATCAAACGTAACGTTAGTTATGAAAAGCTGAAGTATAAGTACAGTTATCATATTTTGTATCTTTCATTTTACGTTGAAAAAACTAAAAACTATTCTTCTGAAAGAATAATGTGTCTTTACGAACCATTCTAATATAGTTTCTTCGAAGTAAAGTCAACTTTGACTTATATATTGGTTTGTTCGAAGTTGTACTTCCTTTCTAAACTGCGACAAGATTTCGCTGAAGTTACGTGGTTTGAGAATCAAACAAAACAAATTCTAACTTTAATGAATGCAAAAATGATTTGGAAGAAACTCCTGAATTCTAAACATCTACATCTGTTTCAGTATATTAGTTTTCAATTTATAGCTAAACAAATGAACAAAACTAGAATTTAGGAATATAAATAAAGAAGGGGGAGGGGGGAGAAAAGGGAAGTGAAATACATTAACTCATGCTTAACCGCAACCAAGACTCTTCAAGACAAGGGAGTTTTATCAGTAATTATTGAGAAGGTGTGATTTTGAACATTTTTCATAAGAAAAGAACGAATTGGATAATGCATACGTAATACATGTAAAAGCAATCCTGATTAAGCAAAACTATTGTTACCAAACAGGCAGATGTAGGCCTATGTGTGTGCGGTACGTTTGCAAAATACAAAACAAAATCGTAAACGTTGTCTAAGAAAAAAATGAAAATGTAAATTTTTTCATATTTTACTTTTTATACTAGATCCATTTGTTACTTGTATGTTTCATGATCATTTAAATTGATACGTAAGTGTACGTAAAGTTAATGTAAAACATAATAAATTAACTTTTTTTAACTAATGAAATAAGTATAAATCTTATGGGTTAGTACCTACATAGGTACGAGGCCTGTTCGTGGACACGAGTTGTGCACAACATAAATTTACAATTAGTATGGAAAAAGGAGAAAACTTGCTTTTGTTTAAACATTTGCTTCTATTATCAAGTCATAAAAAATCTAATAATAAACCACAAATACACATATATATATAAAACTGCCTATATTAGAAAACTAAGATTTAAACCTGAACGGTCATACTTTTGTTATAGTTAAGTGGATGAAGTAAATACTGCCGTTGATGTATACGTCTAATGTAAGTTCATACATTATTTGAACAGTTTTAAACATTGGATAAAATAATGGTATCGCTACATAAAGATAAAATTCTTCTTTTCACGTTGTGTTCGGAAACTGCAAACAGAATATTTTACAACTATTTCTGAAAATATACTGGATAATTTAGCTATAATAGCTATAATTTGATTTCCCCATTATGTTATTTTATGTGGATACTGACAGTACTTGGTTGGGCTTCACAAACTATCACCGATTGTAAGTGTTGTATTAATTGTAATGTACAGTTAAATAAAGTAAAAATAGACATTTGAGGTGTGAACTAGGTGCAGATTAACCTATTTAATTTAAAATTTATTTGTCACTGACGAGTAGATAAAATTTTACAAAAATGTTTGTTGTGCTCTCCTCCCTTATACAAAAATTATACCCGGTTTGAAGAAATTGATATTGTGTCGAGAATTTTTTTACTTTTTTTCTAGAAACACACGCACACGAATGCGTTTGCGGGGGGGGGGTCATAATCGCCTATCTAAGCAATGTTAAATCTTATTAAATGTAGGTATATTTTTGTATGGAACCATAAAAGTCACATATCTGAATTTTTTGTATGTATTAAGTAGGCATTTCCTTCAACTTTAACACGGAAATTTTCAAATTTTATTATTTAGGACTTTTATAATTTTTTTAGGAAAACGTGTTTTTTGCCCTTAAAGTTTATTAAGTTGTTTTTCAACCCATATAATGCTATAGTTAATTAATTTAATATTATTTCATTAAAATCTTTTGTTAAAATGTGTAGAATAACATGAAAAGTGCAGTAAATGTTCTCTTATGATTCCTGAGAAAAATGTACCTAACATAAAAAATAAATATGAACTTTCGGAAAAAACAACTTAAAGTCAAAAGTTGTAAGAAATTAACTTATGAAAAGGTTTTCAATTTGTTTCCCTACCAACAACATATCAACAATGTCATACTGGAAGATTTCATTTTTATGGCTTGCATATATTTGTCATAATCAGCAATGTGACTGTAAGTTTTATTTCTTTAAGCACTTGCATTCCTATTTTTATCTACATTTGATGCGACTGGTTTTGAAGTACATATGACTGGTTTCACCTTTAAAACATACGACATAACTATTGGATTTTTTCAAATGAAACAAAGGTTTTAATTATTAAGTGTTATATATCACTGGAAAAAGGACTTGTTCAGAGAATAATAAATTAAAATACAGTAATAAAAAATATTTTATTTTAGATTATTCGATGTTGATTAATCTTATACACGCTATTATATATTGTTGTACGCAAGTTTTTGTCCGGTGTAACAAAGGTCAAAAGCAAAACGTTGAGGGGTAAACATCAGAAAGTTTTAAAGAAAAGTAAAAACAAATCTAGTAATTATTGTTTCAAGTAGATAAAAGGTGCAACAGTATATTTT
>JAGFPH010002996.1:39443-66351 GCA_018207615.1 Philaenus spumarius | reverse complement strand
GTGAGGTGAAGCCTCGCTAATTCGGTCCTGAAAAGGGCCGAATATGTTGGAAAACGTGAGCCTGAAGGGCGCTTGATTGCAGGTGAAGTCTGTGAACGGTTCGTAGCGCTGCGCTGTCGTTGCGTAGAATATTGTTCCCGATGCAACGCAGTAGCCCTAAGTAGTGCAAACACTACCCGGTCACCAAGACGACTGCAATGTCTAGGATCATAGAAACTACTACGTTTTTGAGTCGACCCTAAAAAGGACCGTGTGAAGCTTGAAGAGCGTGTTTGTGCTTCGGGTGTCACGTTGCCGGAGCGACGGCGGAGGTTCTAGCCGGCCTAGCCTCTTTTCCGCGAACGGTCTTCTTAGTATATGCTGTGTTGCGCTGTGAAATTGGGGTAGTCGAAAGAACAAGACTTATTTTGAAGTTAGAATTGAATTTATATTTGTGTCCTTTTTTCCTGGCGATCGGTAATATTTCCTCAATAACTCGGTGACCCTCCCTTAGCTTCACTTTTCTCGGCGGTTGTCGGCGTGGCACTTGTCCGGCCAATTCTCCCGTAGCTAGGCACTGGTCCGGCCAAAGTGTGGTTCCAAGGTCTGTAGCTCGGTTGTCAATCTGGTGTTTGCTGGCGGAGTGAGGTTCACTCGATGTTCGCCTGCGGAGTCCAGGTAGGATCCGTTCCAGTTGTGTTGACGAGTTCAGTTCCCTTGGCAGCGTCCAGGTAGGAGCTGTTGTTCGCTGGTCTGGTGGTGAATCCAGATGATGATTTGGATGTTCGCTTGATAGTTCGCTAGGTGAAGTTCGCTTGGTCTGGCGGTGAGCGCAGATAATATTTTGGCTTATTTCCCCCATATATATACAGTTCTCCAGCGAAAAGTAACATCTAGGTGCGAAATGTAACACCTTGGGGACGTAGTCGGCGAATTGCCGGGCAGCAATGTTGCCGAGTTCCGAGCCACTGTAAAGATGAGAATTGTTGGCGCGTTCTTAAGTTAGCGTTAGTAAGCTCTTAAGTTCGCGTGGGGACTTGGATAGTATTTTCGTTAGAAGTTACGCGGGAGATTGTAACTGTTTCGGACGTAGTGCGATGAACGCCGAGAAAGTTTGAAGTCGTTGTTTCAACCGTTTTAGCGATGATATATTTAGTTTTTGTTCGGCAAACGTTTCTACGATTGCCACTAAATATATAACGTGACCGGGGAACTGAATTTACTGGGGAATTTTGAGTTATTACGACAGATGTTTCGCGGGAGTATACCGAACAACTTTCCCGTAAGACGAGGTCTCGTCTGCGGGGAGAAGTTATACGGTAGAAGTGAAGGAGCCGTTCGCAGTGATATCGCAGTGTCCTTGGCGGGAGAACGTGTCTACGTTTCCCAGACAACTGCAGTGCGTGGTCGGATCGGTCCTTGAGAAAGTTGTGGGGGAAACAATGCTAGTGACTTTCTCGGAAGAAGAGGTTTCAACTCCCGAGGAAAGTAAACGTAGATTATTGAAGTTTGCCGGCCGATATCGTCAGGTCCTTGGCGGTCGAACATGCCCATGTTCGCCAAGCAGATGTTATACCGACCGGGGACGTATTAGAGTGAAGCTCTGAGGAATTTAAGGCGAGTTTTCCCGTAGAAGGCATTTACGGGAAAATCGCAAGACGCTGACTGATGTTGGCCCTTTTGAGGTTCAAAAAGTTAAGTGAAGATTTCTGTTGTTGGTTTCGCATGAAGTTGGTTTCGCATAGAGAGTTGGCCCTTTTGAGGTCCAAAAAGTTTCTCGGTGACTAGATTTATGTTTTTCCGCTGGACTGTATATACGATGCCGTGGAATCTAACGAAGAATTTTATTATTGAAAATAAGAGTAGCTCCGCTACGACAACTCTTTTTATTTTAGTTTTGTAATAATTTGGTATTTTATATTTTTTTTATTATTTCCATGTTTTTGTGTACGTTTGTCATTTTTAAGTGTTTTTTTAATAGTTAAACAAATTTTTGTTTTCTTTTATGCTTACGTTTTAGAATATATCTATATTGATTGTAATCATGCATATAAAAATATCAAATGTCTATCAAAATCTCTCTCTCTCTCTCTCTCTCTCTCTCTTTACCTCCATCTCTGTCCCTCTCTTTCTCTCTCTCTCTATACATATATTATAATAAGATATGATGGTACATTTACTACCTTGCTCTCTGAAATTAAATCATAAAATAGTGTGTCGCATCACTTCTTGGTTGTATTCCAAGGTAAGATTAAACTGGCATTTAAAGAAAACCATTATACGAGTAAATATAAAAATATCCTTACACGGACTTTTTATATTTGATCATTACGTTTTTTTTACCTTTCGTAACCTGTGGCGATTTTCTTAGTTCTAGGCCTACATGCTGTAGCCAAAGTAAGCCATAAAGGTAAAGGTCAATGCCGTTTTCAAACAAAGTTTTTAACTTAAAAAATAAAAAATAAAACACTGTAGGGCTACTATAAAAAGCTTAATAAACAACATGACACTCACTAAAAGCGTGATACTTATTTAAAACAATAGTATAATACGATATCTTAGGCCTAATAAATATTTATCATTTAACTTTGTTCATGTTGGTAGTAATTTAAACTATAATACTTTTAAACTGTCTTGTAAGCTATTTATCAGGGTCACTACTAACAGTCCACTACTTGCTTGTAGGTTAGAATGTTTAGGAGTCACCTCGGAAATCTGTAATTGGATTTATCGAGTTGTTAATCTGAATGTAGTGAGCCATGCTATCACATCGCAATGCGTGGTAATTAAAATCTAGATTTGAAAAATTGAGTTTACTTTTGTCCAAACTAACCTGATTTTTCAATTGTTACATTATGTTTCTGAACATTCAAAGTAGTTCGGTAACCAACCATTACAAGAATACTACTGTTCAACTATTTGTCAACGTTTAAAGTAAATTCATGGATTATCAAACTTGCTTATGAAAACGTAGATTTATTTAATGATAACATAGTAGAGTTCCGCTAATCCGAACTCAGCTAATCCGAAAATCCGCCTATTCCGAACAGAGTTCAGAAAAAATACCGATTTTTTACACTTAAAAAACAGGAGAAATTAAAAAGACGTTCGTAAAAAAACGTACATTTATTATTATACAAAATAATTAAATAATAGAGTTTTTAAGTTAAATTCAAGTGATTCTTTTAAAGTACACGAAGAATGACTTCGTTTACTTGCCATGTTTCATGTTTAACATTGACGTCAAGGACTACGAACATAAATAAAAAAGGCACAGTTACTCGGTAAAGTAACTCTACACTCACGGAACAAAGATTTACAATAAATTTGCATTAAGTGCACACAGTTTATCAAAGTCCCTAGAGTAAACAATGAACTACACTTGATTCCACGTTCACCGTGCAGTACAGAGCGCCCATAAGTAATGTTATCCATACGACAGTCTCAGCGATAGTAGCCTACTAAAAAACATCAACTCCTATGCACGCTCGGAAAGTTGACGCAACCCGTATGACAATAAACGTGATGTTCCCTGTAATGGTAGTAGCATGTTTATTCTCCCGTAAGACCTGTACTGCACGGTGAACGTGGAATCGAGCGTAGATAAGACTAGACTAGTGCTGAATGCAGTGATTCGTAAATATGTTTGAAACGCGGGAGATAGAAGGATAGGTAAAGTCTCGGTGCTATGAGTCATCGAAGGAAATGCATTTCCTTTCCGACTTTCAATAAACCTGTTCACAAGTCGATCAACGCTGTATAGAGCTGACATTAGCAGATGTCCCCGCGCATTATTTACCCATTAACATGTCAATACGTTGATATTATTTAGGAAATCCACCTAATCCAAATTCACGCTAAACCGAACAGTGTTCGGATTAGCGGGACTCTACTGTATTATACGATTCATATAATAATATTCACGAAGATACCTCTGCTTGCTTCAGATGCTAATCAATCCTCACTACGCTCTCCAAATTGTAATTGAACTAATTTAAGGCAGATACTATTTTAAATAGAACGTTACACTTTATTATCTGGAGTAATATACTTTTACTCTTAGAATGGTTTAGTTTAGTATTGTGTAAAGAGTGCTTTGGAAAATTTATATTTGAAAAAAGTTGTAAGTACTTTAAAATTAAAATATCCTACGCCTAAGAAATATCATGCGGGAGGACTCATGTGAAAAAATAATACGTCATGTTTTATGTTGATTAGTATTGAAACACTTAACAATAATTATTTAAAAAAATGTTGTTCTTGGAAATTTCAGTAGGAATCAGCCTAATATTTTTAAGTTTGATATTACTTTGAAAAAAAAAAAGTAAATTTACCTGAATTTAGCAGATTTATAACGCGACCGAGGCTGGTTACAACAGCTATTTAACATGTATAATTTTTGAGAAGATAAATTTACTATTGATTTTACATTTTATTTTGTTTTAACTCTAAAATAACTCGTAGTCTCAGAAACAAAGTAGTCGATTTTCGGTAAAAATTTTACAAACAGGAAGAAGTTTTAAATGAGTTCTTTGTTTCGAACACAAAAAGTCGTGTTTTGAATATACAATGTGGGAAAATGTGGAGAAGGTTGGATGAATCGGATTCTGCGAAATATAGGGAAATGTCTGATCACTTATTTGAACATGTTGGGTAGAAAGTAGGAGCAAGCATCCCCACAGATATAAATACATGAATGTAAGATAAAATAGTCTAAACATTGAGAGTTCACTGGCACAAAAACGTATAGTGAGTTTAATCCTAATCTGTTTCAAACTTAGGTTTCCATACATGATCAGCTCTGCATCAGTAAACGAAAATGTTTGTGCCAGTTTGAGATGTAATGAGTAAATGTTACGTACAATATTTTATACGAACAATATTTTACACCTCACATTCAAATAATTGAATGCCAATGTTTTTTTCTATATAAGTTAACTTAAGGGTAATACTTGCCAAGTTTTACGTCTCTAGTATCATAACCCATTTCTGGTTTATAGGGATTTCTAGAACATCCCCCTAACAGGAAATCCCTTCGATGGTACAGAATGTTATTTAATACTGATGTAAGCTTAATTTGTCTGTGTGTGCTATACAAGGGGTTATATGGTAGGAGCCCTCTATACCCCATCCATGAAGAAGGTTTCGGTTTGGACCCTTTTGGCGTGGATGGGGGGGTTGTGAGGTTATAGCTCAGCGACGAACAAACCTCTCTTACATTTATTATATAATTTATTGTTTTGTACTGTTTGCAGTAAGCCACAAAAAAAAAAAAAAAAAAAATCAATTCATTTAGCCTACTTTCATGTCTCAATCTGTAACTAATTGGTAACACAGGAGCAGCTTTAATAGAGGATCGTATAGCCTAAGCACAGATACAACCCTACAGTGTTTAATAGCTAGGAGGGTGACAAAATCAGACGGTAAATGAGTCGATTCTAGTCTAAAGGGTTGTGTTTATTCACGTTTTACCTTAGGTTAAACGTTTTGCACAGTTTTGAATAATATATTTAATTTAAACGTGGTAGGTTAATTTCTTAACCAATTAATTGTTAGAACGTATGATACAGGTGTTAATAAAGTCAGTCCAACCTACCTTAATTTAGTGGCAAACTCTTTTAACACTGCTAATTAGGACACATGAAGAGTCTTTTATGCCAGTTTGTAAAGTTGCATTGTAATTAATGCATTTGTGAATATGTAGTTATCAAACAGATATTTCCATTTAAAAATGTGTTTAAAGTACATTTAATTATAAGCTTTATACTTTGTAAGAGAACAAATTTTTGTCTTGATTTAAGTTTTTTAAATTCAGTATTTATTGTCGAAACATTAAATGTAGAGTCATATTACATAACAATACATCCATTAAAAACTAATCCTTAATCAACTAAACAAACAAAAACCCACAAATTAAGACAAAACTACACATATAAATATTTCGTACATACACTTTTAAATTGTTTCTTTTTACTATTAACAGTTAATATAAATAACAACTATAGTACAATAAATCAAATAACAATCATATTTTTATACACTTACAAATAAAACAATACTTTAAAATAACAAATATATAACATTACAAGTATGATTGTCGTAAAAACATATACACACCTACATACATATTTACACACATACACAACAATATATGCTAGGTCCTTCCACCTTCAAATAAAAAAAAAAAAAAAAAAAACACATGCTGGTAAACCGCTTTGTTATTGAGCTTTTAAAAATGCTCTTTATGATTTTACATTTGTTTTGTGTTATTGGAAATGCAGCCGTAGAAATTAACTGGGTTATTCTCTAAACATTCCATGTTCACCTGATAGCGTTACTCATGAGTTCTAATATCCAGTTTATTTCCAGTCCCGTACCATGAACTGAAAGTAATCTACTTTAGATTGAAAGTAGATTACATTTTCTTCATAAATTAAACAGTACACAATACAATATATAATGGAAGAGTCACCATACCTAAATTCTTAAATAGACGTTTAAAATGCGTAATTTGTTCCAACTGTAATATTAAAAACCTTTTTTTAAAAGATTCATGAAAAAAACAATGATCTCTTAATGTAATTGGAGGTGGATGTATGATAAATAAACCATTATCCAAGTCTACTGAGAAATACATATTCCTTAACAAAAATATCCCCTTTAAAATATTTGGGTACATAATCTGTGTGCTTCGCCCATTTTAAATTTGGTCCAATATAGACCCAAACACATTACATAGTTTCCAACTGCAGCTAAATCTTGTTTATTAAGAAGAATTTTAAAATCATATACATTCTCTGCATTATTACTAATGAGTTAACTGAACACCTGTATTTTATTAAATTACGCCTGCTTTATAAAATATTTTTATTTTCAAATTCAATTGAACTCTATATGCCTTGAATGCAAATACTGTTAGAAAACTCCATTATTATATTTATATTGTATGTGAGTACTCACGTCTATTGATCCTTTTAGTTTTTTCTTGTTAAAACAATTGCAATTTCGGGCATGACATGCCCATCATCAGATTTTATAAATATATCACATAAAAAAAGAGCATAAAAACACATATATTTCACTCCGTGGGGAGATCGTTAAAGTCAAACACGCACTTTTTTATATTTCGAGCATTGGTGTGCACACGCATAGTTGTTAAGATGGTACTCAAATTGTTACCGATCTCTACACGGAGTGAAATATATGTTTTTTTTATGTTCTTGTGTTATGTGATATATTTATAAAACCTGATGATGGGTATGTCATGCCCGAAATTGCAATTGTTTTAATAAGAAAAAACAAAAAGGATCAACAGACGTGAGTACTCACATACAATATAATAAAATTATAAATTGATCCGTGTCTAATATGATTGATTAAAAACTCCATTACGTTACAGAGACTTATAGGTTCTAAATATTTATTCCAAAAAACTTATAGTATTATTATTAAAATCATAAAACTTAGGTTTTTATACTTTATACCGTACATATACATTGTGCCGCCATTTTGGTTAGGATCAGCAGAAAAGCCGTTTCTTGGCATGTTACAAGATGCGGGTCCCGATTTGAAAATGTTGAGTACTCGCAAAGTTCCCCATTTCGGAACAAGAGGCTAAATTCCAACCTACCATAAAATAAATTTCAAATTCTAATTAATAGACACAAACAGATTTTATTCTATTAAGTTTAAACAGAAGTTGAAGGTGGGGAGAGGTACTTCAGTAACATCCCGTATAATTGTGGGTAAAATGGTTGAAGTGGTTAAAATAATGTTTCAACCAAAGCGTTATTTACATTTGAACACTTAACTTGCACTTATAAGTCAGCAGAGCTGAAGCTGCACCAGTTTCAGCTAGATTATACCGTAACAATGAGTTACACTGCCATTTTGTAATAAACAACATCATGGTGGCAGACTTTATTGACAACAAGGCCTCTCATATTATGGCAATATAGTAGCTTTGTTATTACTATATATCAATATATTAACAAGACTTTACCTCTCAGTGAATGTGACACCGCACCAATCAGCTGTTGTTAATTACGTCATATATCATCAAGCTGTGCAATTAAAATTGACAAAAATCATCTGTAAATACAGGTTTCAATCAAGTTCTAGCATAATATTAATTGAAGAAGATACAAGTTAGTTTTTACTTAAATGGTTATAAAAATATAAAATGTATTTTTAAATGTAATTTTTAATAATTCGACAACCCAGCTGAATCGCTGACGTGATTTGAAGGAATTTCCAAAATTAAGATTGTATGTTTTAGGGTTTCAACCAACTATTTTTGAAATTGATTTACTCACGAAGGCGCTGAATATCTGCCTGTGTGTATGAAATATATTACCAGAACTTGTCTGCAACTTAGAGAATAATTCATAGAATTGAACTGTCTACTTGAAAATTTTAAATAGCGTTATTCTACAAACTTAATTCACTTTATTTCACTAAATTAGAACAACTAAACAAAACTCCCACAAACGTATAGTATGCAGTTCCAGCCAGACGGGAAAATGTAACGGCTAACGCGCCTATGACGTTGAAAATGTACATATTTCACGGAAATACCCCAATACCCACTAAACTAAATTTTCCTAATATCAAACGAAAATATAGAACTTCCACTTCAAATCTAATAAAAATCATTATACAAATATATAGATTTGTAATGGATACATCGATTGAAAAATGCGCTTTCTCGTTGGTTGAAAATTGTCCAATTGCAAGGGTTTACCTAAGAAACTATAAGAGTGATGAATGATTAGAAGATCGTGGTAGAAAGTTCAAATCTTGACGAATCCATTGGTGTCCTTATATTCTTTTCAAACTAAGTCTGTCTAACGGTTATGTGAATTTAAAAAGTGACGAGTTTGAGTCATTTGCTTGTGCTTTCTCGAGCGGCATCAGTTGATTTAGACAACTACAATTTTACAACGATGATTACATATGCAAATATACGTTTTAGAAGATATTTTGTTATTACAAAATTAAAGTTTAAAACATTTCCTTTCCTATGATTTTTATTTGATTGAGATTGTATAATTTAGTGGGTGAAATATTCTATACAAATTGAGTTGTCTGAGACTACTCAATTAAGCAGTCTGCCATTTAGACGACTAAACAAAACAAAAATATAATCAAAAGGTGGGGGTTGCAGCCCCCACAGCCCCCCTGGATCGGCCAATGATTCATTCTAGTGCGAAAGATCTAAAAAAAGTATTTACTTACGGTCAAAAAACGTGCTACCGATTGTTGGTTTTATTTTGTTAACGAACTCCTCCGAGCGAGATAGACAAACAAGTGTACAAATGATTTTATGCTTTTATACGACGACCTCTATCGTTGGAGTTGAGAGAATGTGCTGCCTGAAGATGAAACTATGAGGTGAGCAATAGACCACGACGTAGTATAACATATGTAAAATACCTCATTAAGTAAACAATTTGGTCCGTTTGTTATACTACAATAATGAATTAAATATATAAGGTTGTGCCTTCCTTTACTTAATAATTTTCTATTTATGGAAAGAATTAAATATTTATAACAATTTTGGCAACAAGTTAAAAATAGTATCAATTACAACTAATTATTATCCTAATTAATAGCCAACTATATTATGAAGGTCATACAATGCCAAATTGTCACCAAACTTTCCATATTGAGGGCAAGATGATATATTTGATCAAAATGTATTGCTTCAGTTAGGTATAGTTACATTAAAAACAGTTTATTTCCTTGTTTTGGTCCATCACAATAATTATTTGGAATAAGTTGTTCTATTACCTGCTTCGAAAAGTAGATTCGCATCATCAGATCATTTAAAACACTGCCATGATAATAAATAGACACAAAACATCGTAAAACAACGAATAAAACAGTAAAACGATAAAAAAAATGTTATTAGGATTAAATGACATGAATTTTAACTTTGTTAATGCATTCATTAACTGAGCTAGATTTAATAAATATTACATGTTTTACTTAATTACATTTAATATTTCAATTTATCACATAAATCAGAAACATTTAATAAGTCATTTTCTGTTCATAAAATAAATATATCTGCGATTATCCAAAACGAATTGAGTTATCGATAAGCAGTTTCCTCCATTGATTTTCGCTTGCAATGTCTAATAGAAATTATGTATTGTTTGGCCATCTTCCTATTAAAAAAAATGAAGTTACATACATATAATATTTGAGAATAATTTGTAGAAGTAACTGCTTTTGAAATATTAAACTTTTCAGCCAATGGCATTTAAAAGAGAATGCTTAACAAACAAAAACAATTAAATTATCAAAGTAAAATATTCACTAGATTAAAAATAAAAGTAATAGATCTGTGTATTTATTGCAAAAAAAGATTAATTGCACATCGCTAACACGCCACAGTTCAGGCTACAATTTTCAGATATTTTCGATTTTTTAACATGAATTTGTTTTCCCTGTTTAGGTCAGGATAAAATTTCATAAATATCCGATGCAACAATAGATGTCTACCGACAGTATATGCGATTATCTGCTAGATTGAAAAAATATAGGCGATTGATTACCATACTGGAAAATTATAGGTGATTGTTTACTTTACTGAAAAATATAGGCTATTATTTACTATATTCAAAAAAAAGGAGCAATTTTAACTTTATGGGTAAATTTCAAGATTTTGCAGAAAAACTTACCTATCGTTATATTTTGTTATTCCACTGCTCTAACTTTCTAAATAAGACAATATTTACGTAGTTATATATTTAAATAGTACGTAATATATTTGTATATACATAATTGGCACATTAAGAAATTATATATATTGTATTGTTTGATACATATATGTAGTTCTTTAAAAGTAATATTTTTGCTGTCGTTGAATACTTTTTTTGAAACAACGAATCAATTTGAACCACTTTAAAAGCTCCATCTCTAACCCCTTCAGAAAAACTATGACTTTATATTATGAAAACTGTTTATAAATAGTGAGTACCATATGTATAAGTGGCACATAAGGAAGTTAAACAGAGAGTGATTTCTAATTAATTTAAACCACAATAAAAGTAAGATTTAGTTATTGTGGAACTATTTATTATTAAAGTGGTTTTAGTAGTTATAAACTTATGACCAAAAAAAAATGCCTAAGTCAACTACTCATGCATGAGCATAAAATGCAAGTCTGTATAAGTTTTAATACACTATGATATCAAACTGTCTCAGAAAGATTGTCAATCAAGTTCAACTGCGAACATCTTGTGTGGATAATGTTATTTCTATTCCAGCGCATATCCATAAGCAAGAAAAACGGCACAGATTTGAAAACTTATTTGCAATATGACTTTCCCTTTGGCCTTTTTTAATGAGGAAATCGACGAAGTCAGTGCCCTACAAAGAGTTCAATCAAATATGTACTTGAGACAGACTTTGACATTGTTATGTCAGCGAAACAACATTCTCTGAGGACATACCACCAAGTCCAGATGTGGTTGGGACATGGGCTGTTTCCTCAAATGTGTGAATAGGAGCTAAATGCTAAAGAATTTCTAACCACGGTGCACAATGAGCAGAAAGCCGCACAGGATGAAATATTTAAAATTATTTTTGTCAGAGAACAAGGATTGTGCCACCAATAATTGTGGATACAGAAAGGGAACTGCAAAACTGCCAGGGGGACTATCTTAATGGGGGTGCCCTCTTGGATCATGAGGATGAAGAACTCACCATCGATGCTCTACCAGTAAAAGATTTATCTACTTTCTATATACCAGATGAAGAAGAAAAGGAACCAGACCCCCCCCCCAATCCAAGTTCCCGTGATTAGCCAGGAATTGATAACAACTATTACTGTATACTATTGATTAATATATTATCAAATTAATTGTAAAACAGTTTAACAAAACCAGTTAATGTGTTAGGTAATCAAAAAAATTTACAATTTATTGCCGACTCAGAATCATCCTACCAAAATGCCATTGCGGAGTGAATGTGCAATTAGTATACAAGGAAGAATATTTTCAATCAATGACAAATAGTTTCACATCTTGTAGGAGAACATTTTGAGCAATTTCTTTAAACTGTCAATGCAAGGGTTTCACTGTCACATTTATTTTGATTGTTGCGGAGGATATATTAGCCGCGTGCCTCGACAGAACTGCAAACTGCTACCAACACCCGTGCGCCATAAACAGTAAAATATCTCGATAAATCTTTCGTCAATCTTCAAAAATGAGGTATTGTTTGATGTGTTAAAAAATATCTAAAAAAAGTTCCTCATGTGAAATGTTGATATCATTAGCCTTTTTACAGTTATTCCAGTACAAAGAATTTAAAGGGCCGCCATTTTTTTTTTGTATTTAAAATAATACAGATTTTTAGGTTTTAATAGTTTATTAATTTTTTTACAAAAATATATTGCACCTGTGTGAGTAACTTTCGGGCGATTTCAATATGATATTTAGATTTGGTTTTGGCACAGAAACAATGCTTTAAAATATTGGCATAGAGCTCTGAAACGCCCTGTACATATAACTTATATTATGTGCCACTTATATATATACAAAGTTTCAATAGATTCATGGAGTCGAAAAATGTATTCAACGACACCAAGAAATATTACTTTTAAAATACAAATGTTCTCTATCTAAAAAATATTTTATATAATACACTAGCTGACCCGTACGGCGTTGCCCGTAGTGGTTGGTATTTTCAGTCTTTTTAACGTAATTGTATTCTTTTTAAGTGTTCAGTCAGTGAATGGTATTTGGATTATATATATATAGATCTCAAATAGTAAAAGCACTATTGTCAAAATAATAAAAGATCTGAAATTATGATTTTAGTAACTTTAATCCCACCAAACCCCTCCTAAAATTTCGAAATTTTTCATACCCTTTCTTAGTGAGCACCTATTGCCCTAGAGTAAGCTACATACCAAATTTCATTCCAATCCGTTCGGTAGTTTTGAAGAAATCGTGATTTAATAACTTTGATCCCCCAAACCCCTCTAAGATTTCGAATTTTTTAAAACCCTTTCTTAGCGAGCGCCTATGGCCCTAGAGGAAGCTACATACCAAATTTCATTCCAATCCGTTCGGTAGTTTTGAAGAAATCGTGATTTAATAACTTTGATCCCCCAAACCCCTCTAAGATTTCGAATTTTTTAAAACCCTTTCTTAGCGAGCGCCTATGGCCCTAGAGGAAGCTACATACCAAATTTCATTCCAATCCGTTCGGTAGTTTTGAAGAAATCGTTTTTTAATAACTTTGATCCCCCCAAACCCCCTCAAAATTTCGAATTTTTTCAAACTCTTTCTTAGTGAGCACCAATGGCCCTAGAGGAAGCTACATACCAAATTTCATTACAATCCGTGCGGTTGTTTTTGAGGAATCGTGATGAGTGAGTCAGTGAGTGAGTGAGTGAGTGGTATTTCGCTTTTATATATTAGATTACATAAATATATTACGTACTATTTACACATATAAGTATGTAAATATTGGCTTAATTAGAGAATTATAGCTGTGGAATAACAAAAAAAAAAAAAAAAAAATAACGATAGGAGGTAAGTTTTCCTGCAAAATGTCGGAATTTACACATAAAGTTAAAATTGCTCCATCTTTTGAACGGTTGAAGATAATATTGCAAAATATCATATATCCTTGAAGGAAATTTAACGTTCTACACTTCCTTCTTCATATTTTTTTTCAGGATGAAAGGCAGAAAAGTTATTTAGCCAAAACGCAAGGAAAAGCGAATTTTGAGGGCTGATATCTGGGAAACTATACCAGAGAGCGAAAAAATTATCAATCTTGTAGCACATTTTTAAACTTTATTTTGTACAGCATGGTCTATCGCTAAGACGCATAGTTTTCGAGATATAAGTAAAAACCCGAAAATGGGACATACAGGCTCCCCTGCACTCCGCTCACCTGCTAGGAGTGGGGACTTTTAGTATGTTAACCTAATAACTAGTCCAAACAATGTCCCCAAGTAAAACATTGTGTTTCTTTCATTTCTCTCTGCATCCCTCGTTTGAGCATTCATTGACTGGACTAACTGTCTTTACCTTTATACACCACATTCAATACAGAAATTATTGGTTATACCTTAACACAAATCTGTCAACCGAGTTGAACATTTTGTACACTTAATTACTTGTCAACTAACAGTTTTTAATAGGCCACAAGCCATAAATTTCAGTTAAAAAATTATGAGTTTTAAAGTGACAAACTTAACGGTTTAGTATTTTAACTTTTAATGAAACATATTAGTTAAAATTGCATTTACACATTGACAGCGGTTGAAATGGTTTCGTCATTTAAATCTAAAGTTAAATTACGATTCTAAAAATCAGAATAATAGTTTTAAAAATAACTCCTTCAGTATAGTCAGTCGAAGGATGGGCGAATTTGATTTTAAATTTTTACAGGAATTCTTCTGAATTTGAATGACCTTTAAATTGAAGTATAAGTTTTAGGTAATGGGTACACACTTTTAAGTCTGTCCATGTGAGGTTACCTAATTTTCTAAATATTTAAAAAAATTTCCTTCTGTGAATAGTAAACACGGATAGAATATTTGTAAATAGATTTTCAATAGTTAATTTCGAAAGTTTTGAAAGGAACACTTTGATTGAACATAATTAATTATACAAAACCTTACGGAAAAAGCGAATATATTTAAAAAAAGCTGATAAAACTTAAAGCAATAAATGGAAAATGTATATTTTAAATTGAGCCTAATGTGATTTAAATATTATAATGGCTGTCAATGGCTTTATTTTATTAAATCATGAGCTACAAACCAAACACAGGTCCTTTAAATGATTTGGTCGCTGGTTCTTCCTTCGTCTCTCTATTGTATAAAACACATCCTGTTGTTTACGCAAAAACTCTAGCCCTACTGCGCAAGCGTCAGGATTCATGTTACCACTACTCCCCACCTCCCTATCCTTATCCAAGTATCTCTGCCCGAGTATACAATAATCTGTTTGCATTTTTCTTCGCCGCCGAAGGGGGTCGGCGAGCGGAAGGAGCAGTGTAATACTTAGTGTAATATTTAATGAACAACACAATTTGTAGGCCTTTGTGTTTTTGTGGTGATTGAAATCAGAAATGTATCTTCAACGCTTATGGGTGCAAGGTCAACTGTGTGGTACTAGGTGGCAGGATGTCTCGTTCGAGAAGGAATTCAAGGGCTATGCGCGGAGGTATTGATATAATTTCGGCGGAGGAATAATTTTCCCGTTCATCGATTTGCTATAGTCGCTGCATTCATTATCCCAGAAGCACTTGTATTGGTGATAAGTTTCAATAAACAAAACCATATGTTTGACTTGCCACTTGAATGACATTTCATAAAATTTGTATTCAGAACACACAGAAAAAAAACACGCTCTACGGCAAAGTCGACTGTGAACTATTAATGAATGGTGGATGGAAATGAACATATTGTTTGTTTACATTTTTCACTGAGCCTTCACTCTTGATGAATCATCGGTTCGAGGAACGACACTTTAATCAAAAGTTGGTAGGGTGTCCACTTCTTTCGTCGTTCACTTTGGATGAAATAAAAATGAAAGTAAATTTACACTTATCACTTTAGATGATTCATCCAAGATGAACATCGAAAATGAAAGTGTAAATTAGCCTTAAACCATATTTTTCAAAATAGGATCCAATATGAAATTAATAATAAAGTGAAACATGATTTAGTTAAACCTGGTTATAACGTGGAATCTAAATGAAATCAGTAATATAAATTAATTTTGACAACGGCAAGACTTGACAAATAAGAAATACAGTGTGTTTGAAAAAGATTAGTACGATTTCTAAGTGCTTAAACTTTGCAACAGCTCACCGCTTATTTACAAACCATTGAATGTTTCACTTGGTACTAAGATCACCAGATGCTGCCCTTTCAGGAGCAAAGATTTACCTCTATTTCCAGTCTGTGACAAGATTAGTACTTAATGAAGAGGCACCGTTTTATCTATAGGGGCAAGTAAACAACCATAACGGCAGAAATTGCGGTTTACAACTCACATGCACCAGCAGAACATGGTAGAGGCATTCAAAAATGTTTCACGAAGCAATGGTCAAGATCCGTTTGTTCAAATAAAAGACGGCAACGGTAACATATAGAAATGTAAACGGGCTTTTCCTTTAGTTACAAAGAGAGTCACACTGGCACACCACACTGGCACCAACAAATTTTAGCATTTATTCTCAAACTTCCTCAACTGAATATCGAATATAATGGGCCAAAAAGTGTGAAAATTTCTGTAGTATAAAACCCAGGACATCCGACTTCAATGTAGGTAAGAAATTCGCCAACTATGGACGTGATCCCCTTTGCTTATTAGGTAGGCCACGAATAAACAATACAAGAAATATTTTTAAGTTTCACTTAAAATTTAAAATACAACGAAACCAAAAATTTAAACAATAAAATTCTTTTGGGCGAGCATTTTTATCTCAAGTTTAAATAATATTGCATTACACCCTCAGTGAAAACCAATGTTTCCAATCGAGCTTGAATCCCCTCGTACTGAAATATTCTCTTCTAACTTTCTATCTTATTGTTAGGGGCGCGTGATTATCTAAAGCAGCAAAAGGGAAACAATAAATAAAAAAGTTTGAAAACTGCTTCTGAGTGTGATGTTTTCTTGTAGCAGTATGTGAATCTATGTATATATAAACTGACAACGTGTTTGAAGTGCGAAATCGATAAATTGTAAAAAAACTACAACTAGAACTTTATATTTACACATCAACTCAAAGTCTACTTTTAATTATAAGTACATTAATATGTCCATAATAAATGGGATAAATATTTTGAATACACTCTGTATATAAATACATTATTCAAAATACTAAATAGTTTTTATTTCACTTAATCAGTTTTGAAACAAGAAAGTTTCTTCGAATATCTATCTACCCAATCTCAAGGGTATATCGTAATCAGCTTACCCAAAAGTTTAATTTTATTAACAAGAGGCTTAACTTTGCAGGATATTATCGACGCAGTTCCAAAACTTACTCCAATCAAGTTCAAACATTTTATAACATTAATAATTGTATTTCCCTTCTTCTGAATCAACCAACATTCTAAATAGTTTCTATTTTTCTAAACAGTTTTGAAACTGGACAATTTCTTCGAATATCTATCTACCCATCTTCAATAAATCCTTTGCTGTTTCCGGCTGCAGATTGTTGAATTCTGTTGTTGCTCGGGTGGGGGAAGGTTCAGGTCTATCACAGTTTAAATCGAATGTTAGGGGACAAGTTTTTGGCTATGCAACGAGAGAGTGTGTGATTTCGTGGTAATACATTTTTTGTTCATTTTATTCTATTTAATTTATGTAATATCAGTATTTTCATCTACATAATATAAAATCAAAATACCACTCACTTACTCACTCATCACGAAATCTCAAAAACCACCGAACTGATTGGAATGAAATTTGGTATGTAGCTTCCTCTAGGTGTTCGCTAAGAA
Organism: Philaenus spumarius; assembly: GCA_018207615.1. Taxonomy (NCBI): domain Eukaryota; kingdom Metazoa; phylum Arthropoda; class Insecta; order Hemiptera; family Aphrophoridae; genus Philaenus; species Philaenus spumarius. Next base: position 48,881 of record JAGFPH010002996.1, on the reverse strand, counting down.
AGGTTTTCAAAATTTCGAAATTTTACTTTGGTTTACTCGGTCAAAGTTACTAAAAATCCCCATATTTAACTTTGATTTGTCTATTCATGCAAAGCCGGATTGGGCCAGTTAGTGTTTTATAAAATAATTTCTTAATTATTGCTGGTCATGTACATTTATCGAGGGACTAAAGTTTGTGGTTATGTTTAGTTTTGTTATATTAATTTAAAGGTATTTTAAAGTTTTTCTTTGTAATTTATGGTTGACATTCAAATATTTTATTCAGAATTTTGTGTAGTATGTGTGTGTCTGTGTATGTATATGTATATATATATACATGTGTATATATGTGTGTATTTTGCAGATCATTTCGTTTTAATTTATGTCTTCTATTTGTAGCGTAAGTTATGTTAGTTTTTATTTTTCTTTATATTTTGCCTTTGTTATAATTGTTAAATTTTTTTTTAAAAATATTTATGTATTTTGATGATATTTTCCATAGAAAGGGCTTTATAGCCTCGACTGTGCCCAAATAAAGGAGATCAATCAATCTACCCAATCTCAACATAACGCAATCCGCCTAACCAAGTTCCATTTTATTATCAAGAGGTTTACCTTTGCAGAATATTACCAACGCAGTTGACAAACTCACTCCATATAATTACTGGCTACTCTGTATAAGAACAAACATGGTATAACAATAATAATTGTAGTTCCCTTCTTCTAAGTTAGATCTGGAATTATATGTATTGTATTTTAATATTATATTAATTTCAACATTGTGTTAATATTGCAGCAGAAATACTTTACCGTTTGCAAGGTTTAATAATTTATCTTTTTGCATATCTAGCTTTTTTGCACGAGGAATTCATTATGGTCCATCCTCTAATGTTTTGCTACAGATAATTAAATTCATATTTACGAAATTAAGCAGTATTTGGTCAAAATAATGGTGTAAAAAACCTATAATAGATAATGAAGCAAAGCCTGAATTTAATGTTCCTGGAATAAGAGTTCTGAAATTAAAGATGATTTATAGTTTCTTACCTTCATAATTGTGTATTGCAGTACGTAAAAATCCAAAGTATTATGATAATAATTCCTTATTGCTTATGTTTCTTACTTGGCGTACTACAACAGCATGTGTACAGTTTATTAACATCCTGTCAGTTAAAAAAACAAGAATTTAAAATTATATAGGATCAATAAATATGATGTCAAATAATATTATGTTCTTTGAAGTAAACAGAAATTGTCCCATATGTATTTTTATTTTTTATTTACAGTATTTTTACAATTTGACATCCAACTAAAAAGCAAGTATAAATTTAAAATTACAGATTAAAATAAATTATGAATTTATTTTTCCAGTATCCAGGTCACTAATATATATAATAAAGTACGACACCTTTTATTTTCCGTCAGTGAACCTCTTTGTTTAAAACTTGTTTAAAGTTGTTGACGCGTCTCGAGAATTTATCTCATCATCAGAAAGTGCCTCTATACATGGAGGTCGTCAAAACGTTAAATACACATACACAGACACATAACACACAACACATTAAAAAACACAGTAAGTAGAGCATCTTATGACTCTCGGATATCGACTCAACCGGATAAATTGACAAGTATTAAACAAAGAGGTTCACTGACGGAAAATAAATGGTATTGTACTTTATTATAATATACATTAGTATTTTATATTTCTTTAGTATTTTATGTACTCCTACATTATTTCAATTATTTAATATTACTTTATGAAAGCCTTGGCTCACTTAAAACATTTTCAATAATTTGACACAAGTACACGTCACTTGCTCCAGAATAAAGAATTAATTAGTAATCTAACGGTTAATTTGTTCGAAAGAATTAAAAGTACGTTTTGTTAGATACATTTGACTATATTTAGGCCTATATGGAGATTATAATTTATCACAACTACAAAATTGAAATACAATTTGTACATGATTTAGATTTTGAAATACTGTGTTATGTAACTTACATCGGTTCAGAGAGGGCTTAAACTTAAATTTTTAGGAATAACTTATGCCAATAAACCTAATAAGCTGTATACAGATGGTTGCTATTTTAATAATACACATACAATTCTCCTAAATACGAACTCTTTAGTTTTTAATGATGAAATGCCATTTTATTTGCTTTTTACATTTTTGTTTAAAAATATCCGACTTTGTGCAGAAGTTTTTAAAGTTATAGCTTTAAAACGTTTTACACACAAAATTGAGCAATTATCTTTTACTTCTTTCAGAAACGTAGGTTACATAATAATAGTAATATTGATTAAAGTATTATGTAATATTGATGTAGCCTAGTATTAAGTAATAGTAATATTGATTAAAATTTACTTAGTGAAAGGTATTAAGGAATTCCTATCCGCTCACTGATATTTTTATTTTTTAATCAAACCAACAATGCCAAGTCCATCAGACAGGCCTAGTCAAAGTACAATATGGATGAAAAATAAAGTCCAATTTAGCAGGAATAGGCTTTACTGGACGTGTTCATTAGATAACAATAGATGATTTTTAAAAAATCATAAAAATTGAATATTTTTATGCCTAAGGGTTTAAACAATGTTAAGTTAACACAAAGTTAATGCAATTTTTAAATGGTCATTAAGACAAAAAAGTTATAGGAAAACTTTAGAGCATACAAAATTAAAAGTTTATTTTTCAAAATATAATTAAACTAAATAGAAGTACAGTAAGGCCATAGAAAATTGACATAAATAGAAATTTGGAAAAAATAATAATTACCATTTGGAACGTAGCGAAGAATCCGTTAGCTGATTTTTACTTTCTTACCACAGAAGTTCGTAGTTTTAAAGGGCTTTCGAGTTATATGTCACACGATATGGGTTGTCATTTAAATAATAAAAGCTGCCCCGTTACCCACCCCTTAAAAACAAGAAAGAGTATTATAATAGGTTTTATGTTTATTTAGCAATCCATTTAAATTATATTTCGGTGTTTCCACACTTTTGAACACACCGTATATAGGTAGGTGCGCTATATCGCTAAACTTTATAGCCTATGTTTTTATATGAACCTTATTTAAATTTACTACAAACTATTGCTATATTTGGTAATTGTCTGCCACCATCTGGCCACACTTTTCTCTAAAGCTTTAACTAACTATCATTTCCTTTAGGTCAGTTTCTCTTGTCCTTTCTTTTATAAACTTTTCTTGTATTTTACTTACATATTTATTAAAATTTTTTAAACTCTTTAGAGTTTATGAATTTTTTAAGTGAATTTTGGTATCGGCTATGCATTACTATCCTCATTATATATATCATTATATATATTTTACTTGAGGCTTTCCCTCCAGAAGTGTTTTACGATTATTTCTTTCTTTTCTATTTTATCTTCTGTAATACCTATCTTTTCATTTATTTCTAATTTCGTTTCTTTCAATCCGATTTGTACCTCCTTGATTTCTTCTGTGTTCTTTAAAATTTTCATATTCGTATCGCCAATATTTCTTGATGCTCCTTATGTTCTTTCTCTTTTATATAGGCATCTATCTATTCCTTGTAAATATTCACCTTTTCTTTTACCTCATTATACAACTTATTTACTTCATTTGTACCTTAATATAAATTGAGTCAACTATTTTCTTATTATTCTCTTCCATGTTTCTTTAAGTTCCTCCATTCTCTTATTATTATCCTCTATCTTAATATTAATCAACTGCTTCAGTTATTCTATTTTATTGTTATTTTCATCCATTATCTTCTATTAATCCTTATCGTATAATCTTTTTATTATTATCTTTCTCTTCCTTCATTATTTTTATTATAATTTGTAACATTCATATTACATGATTCTCTTAGTATTCTCCATCATCTCTAGTTACTTCTCTTCCTCTACCTGTCTTTTTTTATTACAGTTACTTTCTCTCTCTTCTTTTCCCGGTCACATGTTGACTGTTCCACTGCAATTTTATCCTCTTCATCATTAATTTTCTCTGGTCTTATCACTTCTATCTCAATATTAACATATTCAATCTCATCAAATACTACTACAAAATCTCCTGTTATTTTCTGTCTAATGTTCCTTGGCCTACCCCTCTTGATCTCCTCTACTAACAATATTTATCATATATTATAGATTAAAAATAATTATATTTTAATAATTGTATTTTAGAGAAATAATAAATCTCGTATTCATGTTAAAGTTTAGACTTTTTTCATATTATAATCATTCACAATGTTAGATTATAACCATTTTTTAAACTTTATTCATTATTAATATTAAATTGACATACCGTTGATAACCAAACTTATAAAGCCAATTTGACTCTAATCCTACTGCAACACTAACTGATTCAAACTTTATGGTCTTATGATTGTTTCATACAGTTCCATTTACTTACAGTTATTTAGTCTATTGATTCAATTACCATTATTCTTTGTCTTTTGACAATATTATTGTATATCTTATTCTATATCATCATTTTAATATTTTAACACTTTCACCTATTACAGTTTTCTTTCGTAAATACTATTTATTAATGAGTTATGTAACCATATTGGTTCCATGATTTTTTACAGAATTATTTTAAAATTATTTACCAATTTAATTCCTAGTAAATTTTTTTGCAAACTTATTTTTTTGTATATTTTCTAAATTTTTTAATATTATTTGATGTGATTTTATTAGCTGTTAAATTATTTTAATATCCAACTAATTTTTATAGCCCATTTTATACGATTCTAATAAAATTAAAATGTCACTCAATTTATATTTTACAACGTATTTTATATTCCATATAAAAACGACCCAATAAAATAACCGTAACTAAATAATATTGTATATCATCAAACATAACACATTACTTAAAACAAATAACTCAGTTTTTTGAAACTTCAACATTTTAACATCAAACTTCATATTGGTTTGATGGTATTCACTGCTATTTAATAATCTAGAACGTTATTCCCCTAATTTATTAAGGCAAATGATATTAAAAACTCGCGCAATAATTGTGTTGTAAATATTTTTTCCAGTCATACTTCATTCTATTAACAAAGTAAATTAAAATCAGGGTTTGAAAATTTAGTTTAAACTAACCTGATTTAAATACAATTACTACCACATATTGCGAATACTCAATGTAGAGCATTAAAAAACAATGCTTCGGAACGTTTTATTGTTTGATTAACTTTACTAGTGGATTCTAGGACCTAAGTATTAAACCATTTAAAACTGATCAAACAAATGTTTCGTCAGCAAAATATTGAGGAAACTCATTCAGCGCACGGTTTAGGTGACAGGAACGACTTTTGAACATTAATAACTAAACTCAAATTGTATATAACTGTATCGTGTAGTTATTTATACGAGAATATTGTCATACACATTAAAATGTATATAACTTCCTCGCATTTGTCTGCGAGGACTGTACACCCACACAAATTTTACCTAATTACATAACTATATTTAAATTTTTTTAAATTTTATCAGCTTATAGTTAATACATTTTTATCACTGAACAAAATAGCAAAACTTAAAAAGGAACACACTTATAGAGGTTTATAAATTACTTCTTACATCGTTATAATTACCTTGTATTAGTTGTCTTCAGTCCTTAATTGTAGATTATAGCTACAGCGCTGTTTCGCCGAACACTGTCGGCTTCGTCAGACTTGTACTAACACTAACTCATATACGAACACATAACACTAACATACACAAAATCGGAGTATAACTCGTCGTAAGAATTTAATAATAATGTTTGTGGCCACATTATTGCGTGGTTCATGTCCAGTGCATGTAGGACTAGATGTGGACATAGGTTATCAGTATGTTCTGATAATTAAGTTGAAAGTTTGAACGAATGGTAGATCTATTTGTTTTGTTATGTTTGCTTAACTTTGCTTATTACAAGGTAATTATAACGATATAATTAACAGTCCATGGCAACACAATAAATAATTCTTACAGCTTACATTTGTTGTTTACTGTACAGTAAAACCTTGAACAGATGTCTAGTTATTATTAAAGGCAGTTTGTGAGGTTTCACTAACGATAAATCAGCTTTTGGATTTAAATACAAAATAACTATAAAACCCACAACAACAGTTTGAAACCATTAAAGTGCTTTCATATTTAACATATTTGAAGTATTAAATTGAAACATTAACATTTTTGCGGAGTGTGGGAAGGTTTAGGTTTTAAATTAATATAAATATGTCAAGAGACCTGTTTAAGTGATTCTCCCAAAACAAATTGATAGTTCATAACAAAAACTTTATCTCGTTTAAATAACATGACTTAATTTTTTTAAACTTCAATTATTTAAAACAACTACAGTGATTTTTTAAATTTATATATTTTGATTTTGTAAATATGCAGTGGAAAACGTTTAAAGTTACACACGCATTGTTTGAATAATAACGATGTAATGAGCCGATTAGGAATTCCTAAGCGAATTAAAATATAAGACAAGATACACATTTGATACAATTATTTCTAAATAACCTTTGCAAAAAACAAATAAATACAATAATATGAAAAACGATCTAAAAACACTGTATTTAAAATTTATATTTTTAGGAACAAAAATTTGCATAATACACAATTATTTTACTGACAAAAAAATAGTTTTTAAATGAAAAAGTTTGTTAAAATCGTAAAATATGTATTTTGTACTTATTTATATTATACATGTATTGTTCGAATTTAGGTATTGACCAATTATGAAAAAACAAAAAACAAAAACGTGTTCTGTTTGTGTAGACGTAATCTTTGTGACTTTTTATTTTACAGTAGTAGCGTGAACTACGAGTCTACAGAACCATCGATCACTTTAACGATATCATTCTAACAAGAAGGTTACTTATTTGTGCTCAAAATGCATGGACAATATATTTATAAGAAAAATACCCTACTTCCAATAACAATAACTCTAATAAATAAAACTTAAACAATTTCGAACAAAATGTCACAGAATAATAACTCACATACTAATATTATTTATTAATATTTAACTTGTTTTATAATGTCAAAGTATAATTTGTTCAGATTACAATTAAAATCTAAACTAGCTGGCCTGTTCGAATATTTCGCAAGTTAGGAGTACTCAACTGATTAAAAACATTGATTTAATGAAGTAAATTACGTTTATTTATTTACGTTAATTTTATTTGATTGATTTGTGTGATAGATTACACTTGCATATACAATGTAAACAATTTAATTAACAGCTGTCATGTTAGTTAAACATAAAGTTGTGTACCACTGTTAGCTCTAACAGAAGAGCCTAATTAATTAATCAAATTCAGCAAGTCTGTTACTGATCGAGAGATCTAACTTTGTTCGAGCAATATTATGTAAGTAGTTCCCAAACTTAAAGTACTGAGTGTTATAATAAACTTTACTGTTAATCTTTTCAGCCAACAAATTGACAAGACAAACTTTAGTTGCATATATACTCGTGTTTTGAATAGATTTTCTCTATTTTAGAAAACATAATTTACAACGAGACAGTAGTTCATCTCGCATTGATGTTGAAATTATGATATACTAGTAAGTCCCTGTGAAAAATCACAGGCTGATTAATTAGATCCACATCAGAAATACACAATTTAAAAAACAAACTATTTACAAACAACATTAAGGCCTACTTATCTAGGCCTACCTAAACATAATCCTGAACTATAATCTACACTGGGTTTGTTTAAGTATTACAGATGATGAGTGAAATTAGCTGTTAAACGAATAGGTAGGTCTATATCTTCTTTAAATTTTTATAAAAACAAATATATTGATGGTAAAGATTGTATTTATATATAGTTTATAAATTCAAAGTGAATATTATAACCTAGTCCTATATTATAGCATTCATTAGTTCTATAACTCATATTAAAAAAAAATGAGCTTCACAAGAAATTATAATGATTGTAGTTGTAAACATAACCCCAAACTATAATCTACACTGGGTTTACAGATGATGGGTGAAGTCAGCTGTTATATTATATGTTACTCACGCACGTCACAAAAAAACACAATACAATTTATCGTGAGTCCCCGTTCGGAAGCACATTAACTATTCCATGACCAAGTCAGTGCACAATAATTATGTTTAATATTTAACTAAGAGCTAGCCTCCAAAACTCTTCACTAATTTCTTAAAAATTAATTTTTACTAAAGAGTTTACTCTCATTTGAATGCCCAAAGATAATTTATTAGTTGTCACTTTAAAATCACACGTTACTTAAACGTAACAATAAGCCACGCTATCAAACGTTAACAATAAATTCCGATTTAAACATATGATGTAACATCTGATTTATATAATTATATATATATATTGTAAATATCGCCGTAATTTACCAATAAGCATGGCAAGAAAATTATCCATCATTTTCTAACCAGTCAGATATTTTCAGTTTATTGCAATAAGCCTTTTCCCATGCAGGGAACAAGCAGGTAGAATTAAATGAAAACAAAGCTTTAATTGACAACTTCAGATTACTAGTAACTAAAAGAACAATATTTAAAATTTACGCCCAATTTGGTTTACATATAATTTGATTAAGTCTAGTTTATAGCCAGACAACAGTGAGGCGTGTGTGCAAATTTAAAATTTCTTTTCAAGTATAAGTATCCAAGTCAAGGATAAGATTATAATGCACATTCACAATATTTGACTTTTATTTTTTTGTCTTCCATCCAGAATCCAAGATAACGAAGTAAATAAGCGGGGTTTATATCCGTTCCGCAGTTCCTTGAGCGGTCACTGAATCTTTTGTAATGTACATGGTTTTAGTATTGTTATTGTTTTATTGTTTGGTGACTTCAAATGAGTGTAGATCTGATGATTCTACATAAACTCCAAAACGGATAAAGAAAAAAAGTAAAAGTCACAGACGGTGTAAATACGTTATAACTTATTAAAGTATGTTTACAGATTCTTAAGATAAAGATTGATCAACGTGGTCAAAACACATAAAACAGCAAGGGCAAAACGCTGTTTTACCATATAAGAAATGGTGTATGATAGTCCGCAATTTTAACTAATGTCAGGTTTTCTTAGGCGTTCTACACATTTAAATGGATTTATAAACATAAAACATCATTGTTGATAATCCACTTTATATTGAACGTGAAACTCTGTAATGTGTAGTATTTGTAAATCATATCTTTGGTATTTATTTTATTTAAAAAGGTCAACAGAATAAATCAAGTGCGATGTAGGAAAATATTATCATGCGTATTTTTAGGGACTAAAAACTTTCTGCCGAGCACGAATTTGGCCTCTTGAAAGAGCAACTTAGAGAACCTCCACACCACCTTCAATAACAGTATGATCTTATACAGTAGATCATATTCCTCCAACTCCCTGATCTAATAGACCTAATAGATCTAATAGATCGCAACTTAAAGAACCTCCACACCACCTTCAATAACAGTATGATCTCATACAGTAGA
>JAGFPH010002996.1:0-19443 GCA_018207615.1 Philaenus spumarius | reverse complement strand
CCCCAAAAAATCAGTTGTATTAATGTACAATGTATTAAATAAATATAAAGCTTTAAAAACGTATATTTTTTAAAACCTTAATTTTGTATGTGTTTAATAAAAAAAATATTCTTTATTTTTTAATTTGCAAAAAAGTTAATCTACATTCAATACCTGTAAAAATGAATACAATCTACACAAATTCTAGTTCAGTTAATGTTTTCAATGTAACAACATCTCGTTCTTTTATTATCTACATACGGAAAACCTCCAAAATATCTCAGACTTCAAAATGAGGTATTCATCTGTAGCTTGTGATACCTCAAGTAATAAATAACGTAAAACCATTCTAAAAAATTAACGAAGGTTAATTTTAAAGTGTCCAAAGATTATAGACTTCCTGGCCAGACGATTTTAGATTTGATACATAAGACCATGACACACTTTGTCATTACGTTCAGTTTGTTTATTTTTTCAGATTCTATCTCCTTCTTCAAGCTGTATTTGTTGGTTCCTTATAATTGTATGAAATGTTGATGCGTTATTCATATTGCTAGGTAAATCCTTCGTGTACTGAACTCAATTCAATTCCTACATCTCCTGAATTTTTATTTACAAGAAAATCTAGGACTCAAATATAATCAGTTTTTGTAGTTATTAAATTTAGCTTTTATGGAGAAATAATGTAATTTTTCATTTTTATTTACAGTGTATCAGTGAAAGTGTATCTTGTGTAATCAAAATTTATTTAAAGAACTTGATTCGTCATAGAATTTTATTTTCTATTAAATCAAATATTCCAACTTTGGAATTATGATTTAGAGGGTATATTTTTTGATAGTCCACCTTTGCTACACTTAAAACTATAAATAAATCTTTCAACAAATTTTCAATATGGAGCCTTCCCTTGTTTGTTAAGACATTGAAAACAATGTAGTTAAAATGTTGTAAATGGCCGCCATTTTACATTATTTCAGCCAATCGAATTTGACATGGATCACCCTATGTTTTATTAAGATTGTAAACTTTACAAGTCATTTAAAAAATGTGTGGTAGTGGAGATTTTTTTAATTGACGTTTAAAAGTTGGAGGGGAATAAATTTTAAACCCCTAACTGAGCCTAACTGAGACTTCTTGTGTTCAAACGTTTTAAATTAATAAATACGTTCTTTACACGAATAAAATATCGTTTAGACAAACAAATAATTTTGATAAAATCTACAAACATGATTTTTTTGTGGTTATTTTTGTAAAACCCTGATCAAGATAAATTACGAAACAAAACTACAAATTGGTCTAAAATGAAATTGCTAATCTGATATTTATTATCAGCTGATTCAAATAAAAATATTATTAAGTTCCCGTGAACATAAAGTACTGTATAGAAATAAATTTTAAAAAATTTAAGTATGAAATGAAAAAATCATTTAAAATTGTACTTCTGAGAACTTGCAATAAATAACTAAGAGGGATAGATCGGTTTGGTAACAACAATTACAACTGTGAGAATCAACAACAGCGAATCAGCTTCTGCCGTTTTTAAATCTTCATACTCCTCCTACTTTTAAACGGTTAGTCGTATGGAACCAATACCATTTACAAAAAAGTTTTAAAACTACTTCTTAACTCCCTATAAAATAAAAGGTGTTCCATAAGAAATTTGAAAGTTGTCGGCCATATTGAAAAACAGCGGAAGGTTCACCAATTGAAAGTTTGCTGTCATATTTATAGTTTACAAGATATCAATGGTGGTACATTTAAAAAAGACACTTTGCAAACTAATCCTACAAAGGCACAGAATTGCTGTTTATTACTAAACAGCTGAGTAAACAGTTCATGATTTATCAGCATGTGTGTCACAAGCATTAGGAATCAATTTCTGAGCTGGATCAGTCCAGTCCAGTTGGTACAATTCTAATTATTTTGGAGAGTAAAGCCTTTCCTGCTGTCGATAATACCTTATTATCGTTTATTGGCATTTACTTCCAGCACGTCACAACTTTCAATCATGTTAAAATGGAACAGAATGTTTATTATTCATTTTTACTATTTGTTGCAAATTTTTGTATGAAACATATATATATTATTAAAAGGTTGAGAGGTGTATAATATGTTTGTTTTGAAATATTCAACACAAAAACGAATGATTCATTCTTGATGAAACTTTGACTGTTATCTAGTCAAAGGTTAGACTGTTGTATATTATTTGGTTAGGTCAAAACGCGGTTAATGGCTATGTTATTTAAACCTGTTATTGCTTACACTTGCTAAAACACTTAACGTAAAGTCAGGAAAATACTACTAATTTCTAGAGAACGGTAAGAAATTAAATACCTGAAAGTTGGTTTAACCTTAATAATAAGATGATAGAAAAAATTAAGTATACACATACACGTTGAAAGTGTAAACAACTCGATCAGAGGCTTGTCAATAACAAGAGTATTAACTAAGGCGATACAAGATAAACACAATGTTAAATGATAAGTTTCAAGATGACAGGTTCAAAATGGAAGCCAGAAGCTAAGAAGCTTACTTAATGCAAAAACCAATCTACATCAACTAAAATTTCCTACCGCTCTCTAGTTATTAAGAGTATTTTAAGCTTTATTTATAACCTACGTGTGTGTATGAGTATGTACTGGTATACTAATAAACGTATATAATTTATTGCGAACAAACGAATCAGTTTAGACATTATAATAAATATCAGTTCCCAAGAGGAAATATGTTCTACTACTATGTAGATATTGTCATGACAAACAGCCTATGAAACACGCACTTTTAAAAGTTACAAAAATTAAAATATGAACTCAATCTCATGACGGAAATGTTTTGAGACGATTCATAGATTATTGATCTTGTTTCTAAATTTCTGCGTCGTATGAAAATTTTGGGGATTGTCTACTGAAAATGGTAAACTTTAAAAACAATTTCGATTTTTTTCACATTATTTAAACCCTTATTTTTGTATGAACACGAAAAATACATTAGAACTCATTTCTGGTGCATTATATGTTTATAACATATTTTTTCGTTTGACTGTACAGTAACGTGAACGCACGATTTTGGCACTTATTGTGTTGGTAATTTTTTATTCGTAAAAGTATACACCCACAAAAGATACCTAATATATGTATGTTATAATGACCACTACCTAGATCTAGTATTATAACAATAATGTTGTGTGAGTATGTAATTGCATTGCTGAAATCTAACCTTGTAACGTAGAACAAAACTTTACGGACCGTTTCCCGCTAAGTTTTTCTTGTTTTTCAGGTACAAAATTCGATATTCCAAAAGAACGGATAAAGATATAAGGATGAAACTTTTGGTGGTTTATTTCAGATGTACAAACTAAATCTTCATGTGATTTGGTCGTTATAAGTAGCATAGTATTTTTTTAATAAAATTAAATATAAAAATGGATTTTCTCAAATTTAATAACAAATATTGTGACTCATTTCATTTGAAGTTTGCCTATAGATATAAATATGATATCACATGAGTTTATAGGCCTTATTATTACTTACAATGTGAGACTAAGAACAACAAGATTGGACTTATGGTTCCCAAGGAATATCAGTTTGAAAAAACGATTACATTTTCTCTAAAAATACGTATATATAAAATACGTAAATTTTGTAAAATTTTTAAATTGCATATTTCTTCTTTATCTTGGCCTAGTTATCATATAAAAACGGAGAAAGTAAGAATTTTAAGGAAACAAAATGTTTTTAATTTTTCAGTAGACAATCCCCTTATGAAATATTTGAGGAAACAAGACCTTGTAGTGTGTGTTAGTTTAGTAATATGTTACTGGACCTCCTTACAGTCCCTATATTTATTACCTGTTATGTAATTTTTTAAAAATTTATTTATTTAAACCGTGCTTTTTTCTGTTACTTTGCTTCTAAATGTATAAGGTCATCTATTTTTGCTACTTATCATCTTGAGTTTTAAGTGTTTGATGACCGCTACGTGTTTCACCTTTTATATAAAAAAATATAATAAAGAAAAAAATATAATTCATTTTACAGTTTTCTGTACACATAATGTGACTTTTCTAAAATCGTTTTTAATGAGCAATATTTTACATCAAAATCTAATCTTTATGATACTATTTGGTTATACTAGTTAACTATATTATAACTATATTGGCCTATATGTTAGTGGTTTACAATTTATAGAAAACTTGATAAACATATGGTGTTAAAATCAAGTATAACAAACTATGATATTCTTACACACTGTTTAAGAAGAGCGAGCGTTTTAAATTTTCTATGCAGAAAAAATAAGAAAGAAAAGAAAACAATTTAACATAAATAAATATATAACCTTTGTTTTGTAATATAGCAAAGTAAAGAAGAGTTTGTTTTACGTGTGGAACTTTTAGTTGGGTTTTTATAAACTTGTTTGTCATGTTTCCCTGAAATATATAATACCTGAAATATTATTAAAACATTTTAATAGAAAAACCTTTATAGAAATTTTCTTTTGTTTGTGGTAGTAGTTTAGCCTAAAAGAGGGAGTTTTGTTATCACGGTACAGCCCTGTTTTATTATATACTTTTTTGTCCATGTGATGGGGAAATTGCTAATGTCGTTACCAACTCTTACACTTAGCTGGAATCAGGACAGTAGTAATAAGTCAATGGTGTTTGTATATCTGCGTGATATGTTGCAACTAACAGTATAAATATCTTCCAGTTTAGTAAATGTTCGGAATTTATACAATAACAAATACTTCGATTTTTTAAGTCGGGACATGAAAAAGTAGTAAAGCTTAAACTTTTTTTATTTTTAGTGTAGAAAGAAACTTCTAGCGGCAAAGTTGTAGAAAATTAGTTGATCTACATATTTTATTTCAAACATTTTTCAGTCAGATGTTTGGTTTGTCCACAAATCGCTTGCAAATAAGCACAACCAATATTATCAGGTAATAGCCTAATGTAAACATATTGTTTTTTCTTTTTCTTATATCTATAGTTAATTTATAATAATTAACTGCATTGAAGAGCAGGACAGTTAATAATTTAATGTAATGTAAATATATTGTTTTTTTTTATATCTATACTAAATTGAGAAACTACTTGAAGAGTTGGACAGTAAATTATTTAATGTAATGTATATATATACTATTTTTCTATTTACTTATATCTATAGTAAATTTATAATAAACTACTTTATAAGTTATAAAATAGCCTTTAATTTAAATCGTATTTTAAGCGTGTTTAGTACATGTTTTATTTAAAATGTCTCGATATCATAAAGTAAATTAAATACTGTAAGCCAACATAACTAGGGTTGACTGTACAATGCTCCGCCTAAACTTAGGAGGGGAAGTGTGGTGGGATAGGTACTCTGTCTTACTCGCACTACTCGCCCTACGCGCCATCATATATGATTTTATCTATACATATATATTATGAATTAAAAAGTCTACTATGGTATAATTTGATTCGATTAGCAACTACTTGTTTATTCATTGCGTGTCAAGGTGTAACCGTTTAGGTATATAATGCAGGACGCATTGTATTTGTTAAGTTGTTTTAAAATTATTGATGTACCCGTAGCTCATCTCATACGTACAGGTTTGTATATTTGTATGCCATGTTTAGCTATTTCCTACTGTGTAAGAAACTTTTAAATTTTACATACAGACGTCTTAGGGTGGATAACAAAAACAGTTTAAAAATGTGATTTAAATTTTGGTCGTCCAAAATGGGTAAATTTCGTAACTTTAACCGTCAGAGCTTTTGCACTTGTAACTTTTGTAACATTACGAACACTGCAACTGTCAAATTCGGTTAGCCTAGCGGGAAAATATCAGCTTGCAAAAGGAATGAGCCAGCTGATGGGACAAATAAAGAACTACCTTTAAGCTTTAGCATTCGTTAGAAAGAGGGGCAAAACACGTTGTGTACTTGTTCAGATATTCAGTGGGTACTTGAGTTTTAACACACACTGTAGTAATAACTAATAGCACTAAATGTATATGTCCATCATCCAATTCTAACTAGAAGCTGCCTTTTTCTCAAACCTGTATGGCTCGAAATAATTTCATATATTTTTTTCAAATAATCCATATGATCTTGAATACTATTTATTTATTTAGAACATTTAGAGTACAATGGTTTATAGGCTATCTGAAACACAAACATTACATTTGCCAGTGCAGTCACTATACCAATACGACCCACAGGTGTATTCAGTCAATTCTAATCAATTATAATTCAAAACCTCTGGAATTAGTATAAAATATAGTTTAATTCAAAAGGGTAAAATTTAGTGGTATGATTAGGAATTCCTGATTGTTTTTGTTTAATCAAAATGTATGTATTTATTACATTGATTTGTAGCTGAAAATTAAATACCGAGTATTTCATTACTTAAATTTTATAGTGAAGTTTGTCAACACAATTTAAAATAACAACGTTGAAATAACTTTAATTAGAATTGATTTGTGTGTGCAATTTTGTTTGATGAGAAATATGTATATGTCGGAAAAAAATAATTATTATAAAAACAATTAAATAACAATAATAAAATCAAAGTAAAACCTATAATATCTATTTTTCCGCTCAATAATTTACTAAATAAAAAAATTAATATTTTGATGAGAATAGCTCAAACTATAAATGAAATGCAAATGATTTGCAAACAAAATAACAAACAAACAAAATCAATATTTCTCTTTTCCTGTATATTTTGTTGCTTTTTTGTATTGCTTGACGTCCCCACTTGTTACTTTGTGGCAAACAATCGTTTTATAAATACATTGTTTTGAAGTAAACAAGTAAAAATAACAGAAGCAAAATAAAGGAACTTTCATTTTAAAAGATAATACAATATAAAATAATAACAAAGTTTATGCATACAATTTAATACATCACAACATAATAAAGATTCGTCGATCTTATAGTGTATGTCTATTATACAAGACGTTATGTCAAATTAGAACAAAACAAATAAAATCCTAAAACTGACTCCTTTTTGAGGCTCACCTAAACAATATCTACAACATTTAAATTATACTTGTAATCAAAATATAAATACACAGCTCTAGGGTAACCTATTGTCGCTTCGTCTATCTCCGTTTCTATTGAGCAGGTGTTTACCTTGTGGGAATTTATATTTCAAGAACGAAACTGCAACTGGGTTGTGTCAACTTACGCGTCTAGTTTCGGTTCAATAGTTAGTTAACGTTAACTTTTTACGTCAATCACATTTGGAAATACATCTTAGTATTTCTAAAATACTAACCCAGGTTCTGGTGTTCGGAATAAGTTATGTATACAATTTTTACTACTGTAAAACAAAAACAGCATTTGTTTGCAAGTTTTAAATAAACTTTTCTTCAAAAAATAAATATTTGCTTTATTTTATTCTTGTTCGTTAGTTATACTTTGCTTCATAACGATTTCTCTTTCTTTTTACCTTTTTGTTTTGATCAAGCCTGGTCTAGTTTTTGTTTCAGTCGGATTGTAACCTCTCACTTCGCAAAAAAAGAAAAAAAAATGGAAATGTGTAGATCACTTAAAACACATAAAATCTAAAGGTAAAATTTGGTGTTTAATAAATGTACTAGAGGATACCCCTGCGTGCTCCTCACGCCAACCCCGTTGGAATCTTCTAAAAACATAACTATATTAAGTTCTCTTTATAATAAAGGTATAGGATAAACACAATGAACATATTTATTATTTAGTATGGCGCTGAGCATTGCCGTAAAATATTTTTGCCGTAAAATAAAGTTAAATTTGTTGGTGACCCGCAAACGCAAGCGTAGAAACTAATTAATTACACCACTCGATAGAAAATTTAATTTAAAATATTTTCCTCGCTTACAACATCGACTTAGCACTGATAGATAATTTGGTTTGAACATTGTCATCAAATTATGAACATTTTGAATTTATATAACTGGAAAGCTGCTAGTAGTTCTGTGAACAGTAGACCTCGCTTGTTGACCTTATCTCGGCTCCCCCTCCACATCTCACTCACAGCGGCCACTCTGACGTAACGTAGGAAAGAGCAAGACAGCAGGTATCGCTCTCTCTCTCTCCCTCTCCATAAAATTATAAGGTTTTGTGAAGATATTTAAAGAATAAACGTAGAAAAACATGGTTAAAATACAAAAACGGTGACGATTTTTAACAAATATCAAGTTTGCGGCCATTTTGTAAGCTTACCGTTAGAGATACGGAAAAAAATCAAAAAACAATCTTGTAGAACATTATATTTGCTACTAGAAAATGTTATTAGTTTTTCAATTCGAATTACGGTTAAGCCACAAACTGGCATTGAAAAAAGTTTACACTGAGAGAAACGGTGCGGCCGCCATTTTTATGTTATTCAAGGGGTTAAAAATGAAAAATGGAAAACGCCGTATACAGCCTATACATCGCTCGGCCTAGGAATAAAGAATATTCATGCAAAAAATCATCAAAATCGGTCGTAATCGTGAGACAGACACACAGACGAAATGCCGAACGGTCGAGTTAAAACGAAGACCTCGCTTTGCTCGGTCAGTAAGAGATAGAAAGGTACTGTAAGCGGCGTAACTGTTCTACATTTTAGCTCTTTCGATTGAGATATCAACCAACCTTGAACATTTTTAGTTTTTTAAAATAAATCCAAAAAACTGAAAAATTTTTAATAAAATTGGAATTTTTATGGCCCCGAATGGTAAAAAAAATTCAATGCTTGATGACATATCTAGAGGTATAAAGAGTTTAAAAAATCATCAAAATTGGTCCATTAGGAGAGGCTGGGCGATTGGAAATAGGTTTTCGACAAAAATCTGATAATATATATAGATGAATACTTCAATTTCTAGTTTAAATAAATAATATAGAAATCAACTTCATTTTTAACATATTAGTATGTGAAATATATTGCAATATTGATCAGTATAACAACATGGTTATTCTCTCGCAGACTACGATTTTAAAATGCAAAAACATTGGATAAGAGGCCACATTAAATGCCTATCTCATTTTGATGTCAGAGTTGCAGAAAATATCTCTGTCAGCATTTTGTTTTCGTTTAAATAATATCGTCTTTTAGGTTATTATTTCCTCTCTTAATTAAAACTCTTCAAGATGTGCGAACTTCAGCGATTCTACAAAATTATTATAATTGTGAATACAAGTAAAGTTTCATATATCATTGTTCAAAATATAACAGTTTAGATTGGCGAAAAAATTATGCTATAACACAATTACTTTTTAGTTTAACATTGAACAACTATATTTGTTGATAAGGTGAATGCAACTTGTTAAGTGTTCAATAATATTTAACAGTAAAACCTTTAATTATGTTCATGTTTCAAGCCTGTGTAATAAGAAAGAAAACCGACCATCCACTTCGCCAGACTGTTAAGAGTTTCCCAGTTTTTGTAAAGTTAATTTTGAAACTTTTACTTTATATAATATTCTCTAAGTATAAGATACGCCAGAAAGGAAATAGCTTTTTGTTGTATAAATACTTTTATGATAATTTTAACAAGCAAATAAACTTTGTATATGGGATCCCTTTTCTCCATCAAATAAACCTTAAAAGTGATGTAAAAGATAAAACGAACATAATTACTACCAAAAATAAAAATAGACTTAAATTGAAAATTAAAATCATCTTTGATAAATAGCAGTTAAACCAATGCATGCTATGCAGTAAATTCCTTAAATAGATAAAAAGATGTCTATCCATTACGTCCATATATAAAAATTAATGTTTCTTTGTCCTCTATGGGCTCAAACACTATTTGAACGATTACACTAAACACTTCCCATTTTATTTACATCATTGCCAAGAGTGTTTAGACGTTAACATGACTAGAGTGATAAGGATTGCAACCCCTATACAATAAAATATTAGTTAAATTGAATGCCTATAAACTGTAGATCTAAAATTATTTAATATTATTCTTAATTGATAAAAGAAATATGTTCAACTTGATTACTTAAATCAAGTATGAATAACTACAATTCAAATTAAATCATTCAATAGTGAAGTGTTATTGGGTCCACTAGTAAAACATAAATATAATCGAGCGTAACTTGTGAGAAAAAAAACACACAGAACACCATTATCACAAAAATACATTAAATGGTTAAACGCGTTTCAACGACAAAGTCGTCATAGTCAGTTACAATTGAGCTACAACTAAATTAATTATAACTGTGTTAAAGTGTGTAGTTATAATTTAGTTGTATCTCAATTGTCACTAAAGGTGACTATATTGTCGTTGAAACGCGTTTGACCATTAAGTGTATTTTTATAGAGAATTTTGTTCTTTGTGTATGTGTTTATTTTTTATAAATCATTACAAACCAGTTTAACCGCATCTGGTGTGAAAGTATAAGCGTTATTTATGTATACATTCATTTATTTTGTTGCCTTTTTAACATTGTTGTAATTTGTGGTATGTGAGGCTGTATAACCTATTGGTTTCTGTTTCATTATTTGTATTTTGATCACTCAGACAACTTTCTTATTTTCGGTTAACGTTTTAATTTAAGCCTAGAGTTGTCTTTGCCTTTTAGGACTAACTTTTCACTTTGTAACGACAGTCGTTCGATACAAATCTATGTAACAAACAAAGATTTTTATCTTACATCAGGCACCTAAATTACCAACTTCAAAGTTCGATACAAATCTATGTAACAAACAAAGATGTGTGTTATATATTATAAAAATAGTTCGTATGTTTGTTTATTACGATTTATCTATTGAAGATAAATCAGTTTTTGAAAGAAACATTGTTGTTGTTTTAAACATTATCTTATTGAAAACACGGGTTCGTAATGGTTTTTCAAAATTAATTATGCTTAGGAATTGTTTTAAGTTTTGGGAAAATGTTGACGTTTGAATAACTTACGAACAAAAAGAATAGTATTCCTTATATTGGGTAAATCGTTAAAGATAAACTATTATAAATAACTTAGTTTGCCTACAGGGATATTGAGAGCATTTATTTAGATCATACATTCATTACGGTTTTATTCAAATAAGTGATTTCATCTTACCGTGGGAACAATATGGCTTGCTACCAGAACGCTATAAGTACGATTGCATTTTAAAGGCTTCTTTATCTATAGCGCTTTAGAACTAAATAACAATAATTTTTATTCGATTCTGTCCACATTAAGTAGCCTTTGCAAGGTTGTTCTTCATGATCCCGGCTAAATGTATTCACTTGTAAATGAATATAAAATAGTTTTGTAAAAAAAAATTAGAATGGGATATATATTCGTGTCAAAAAATAATATTGTAGTAGTATAAAGCCAGTAAAGAACTCATTAGAAAAGAAAACTTAACTCCTCCGTTGCGTGTTGTCTCTGTTGGTGAGAATTTACTGAGGTTATATTTTGTTTTTCTTATTTACTGAAACGTAAATTCCAGCGTCAACGTTTAAAGGAAAATTTTGCCAAGATATTTTATTTAAGCACTTTGTAAATTCTGCGTTGTATTTTATAAGACGTTTAATGCACGAAATACCTTGTCATTCCCTCATTTCTTTACGTTTTAAATTGTATGTAAGTTAGGCGGATGAAGACATTGAGTAGCGGTAGCATACATAGTCCGAATGACGTCAAATGGATCCTAAACAACTGAGATTACGCCCCAACCATAACAAGCTAGCCGATGTGCCAGCACCACGCTGCCATCCCGAATCATAATACACGTGAAGAACATAGATTTGTTTTACAATATGACAATAACATTTTTACTGGTTGTACCAAAAGTGTTGAGCAATAATAATACTACTAGTATTAATAACATTCCAATATTATTCCGACATCATTCTATTAGAGTCTAATATAAATACGCAACAACTATTGAATACAGTTATAAGAATCATTCAGTGTTGTTTTAACCCCCCCCACAATTAAAAATTACCACCAATTATGCTTGGTGAACTGAAAATAGTGTTTTAAGTAATCTATTGTGTGTTTAAAAAAACATAAAACTTCGGCTGTTTACAAATTTAAACAACTCATAGTATAATTATTTCATGTAACCATTAAACAAAGTATTTAAACAAAATGAAATAATTAAAACAAACCGTAAAATCTTTCTCTTATATTCGATTGTACCATTTTCTATAAAAAATACGGTGTGAAACAATATGTCACATGAACACATTCACATTACATCTTCCAAATGTATTCATAAATCTTGATATTTTTATCTTACATCAGGCACCTAAATTACCAACTTCCAGAAAAACCAATAAGTATCTTTTTTATCGCTCTCAAAATAACATTAATGGTTGTGACATTATGTAACACTATGTCACCTTAGATCTGGCATTGCTCACTGCTTTAACTGAGCTTTGGGCATAGTTCAGGCAATTGCAATAAATATCCCAGCTCGCTGTGTAAAGTATGCTGGTACACATGATCACCAAATCCCATTGCTAAGCTAACAAATACTTAAACTGTGGTAGAGAAACTACACGATTTACAATGGATGTCTTGCTTACGCAGAGAACTTTACTTGGAGAAGGGTATACAGAAAATAGGTACCCAACGGCTTTACCACCTCTCCTTATATAAATAGGTGTCCAACCCGGCAACATCGCCAAAACGACCTTCATCCCTACCTTCTGATGAATCTAAGGACGGTGAATCCCTCATGGAGGTGTAACGAATAACACGTTCCGAAAAAGGCCTATTTTAACGCCGAGAGCACAACTTCAACCGAGGGGAAAATTTCAGACAGAGGGATAAAAGTGCTTAAAGACCTATCAAATGGTTTAAAAAAAACGACTCTGATCCATTGAAGTTTTCTCAGACATATAAACACCTTTTAACAAACTATAACATACAATTTGGCTGTACAAATTAGCACACAGCCTATTTCCGCCGAGTTCATGTCATAAACTCAAATGGTTCTAGGTTTCTAAAGTCGAAGTTATCTTATCCACCTCTCGATATATTGAGACTGGAGATCGACAAGGATCAGTCCTTGGACCGTACTAAATGTTCTGTACACTAAGGATATGCCAGTTGTGCCCTAAGTGTTACTGACGCCATGATGTACCATCTATCACTAAACCTGGAATATAGATATACTACCATGCAACAACAGTTAAGATAGATTGCAATCATGGCCCAGAAAGTGGGGAATCGCAGTAAACACTGACAAAACACAAGAAACCACTTCAATACAAACATAAGGACCAAATTTTCAATTATCACTAAACAAATCCTTTCATAGAATGAGTAGATTTCGCGGAGATTTGGCAATCAGAGAACTGGATTTGGTCACGTGACCATTTAAATCGTACATTTGATTAAT
Organism: Philaenus spumarius; assembly: GCA_018207615.1. Taxonomy (NCBI): domain Eukaryota; kingdom Metazoa; phylum Arthropoda; class Insecta; order Hemiptera; family Aphrophoridae; genus Philaenus; species Philaenus spumarius. Next base: position 6,157 of record JAGFPH010002996.1, on the reverse strand, counting down.
CTAAGCTGCATTCAACGTAAGCAAGGAACCCGGGAGCAGGTCCCTTCCTCAAAATATTGAATAAACCCAAAATATGTCAAATATTTGGGAATCACGCTTGACTCTAAATTTAATGACTCGTTAAGCAGATAACATCTAATACTAAACACTTCATGGCAGACTCATTTTAGTCATACAGCCACCAATTCCCATTACGGACCAGGATGTCCAAGTACAAAAATTACATCTGCCCAATACCCGTATGTAACATCAGCTTGGCATTTTCTTCTTCTACTGCTTGGAAGAAAAGGTTGGACTTCAGCCAATAATAAAGCACTACGTTGGGTTACTAACTCCCTATAGACAGGTGTGAGTATCTAACGTAACCATCTCGCAAGGACAAACATTTATACACTCAAGGCAATCATCCTTACACTCACCAACCCAGTAACCACAGGGCCAATGATCCACACACACTTACAACAGATAGTATCGGATTAAGCGGTTCCAAAGGAAAAGAAAGTTACCCTTATGTCTGGGGTACAAACCGCCATAAATAAATGAAGAAAGAGGCACATTAAAACCCGAACAAAACAAATTAAATTGAAAAATTAATGTAAAACACGTATTTCTTTATTTCGTTTTCTAGTTCAAGATTTTAATCCCCTTTCAGCCATTAAGTTTATAAAGTAAATTTAGTTTCATTTAAAAGCCATTGCTTTTGAAGTTGCTGTCCACCATAAAGTAACTTTTTTTGTTTTTATATACTTGTAAGTCTTCTTTTAAACGAAACTTGGATTTAGCAATAATAAATCCTATTTTTTCAAACAGTTCAAGCATTTTATTATTATACACAATAGTTATCATTCCAATTAATTTATTAAAACAAAGTTTTTATTGTGTACCGTTCTCGCAGGCGTCTACAAACATTTGAAAGCTAAGGTCCGTGGATGACTAAATCTTAACGCGAGAACAATACACGCAGGTTCGACGCCTTAATAAAATTTACATTAAAAAAAAAATATATATATATATATGCACCACTGAAAGTTACCTGAAAATCACTGTTACAATATACATAAATATATATACTTACATGTAATGGTATATTCAATAAAATAGTAAACCTATTGACAACAAACCAATTATTTATTTTTGTTATTTAATTTTGAGAATTTTAGATTCAAAAAAGAAAGTGCAGTTGTACAGCTGATAAAATTTACAGTTTGCCAATAATTATTGCTTAAACAAATTTCAATATAAGAGAAAAATTATTACATAAGGAACAGATAAATTTATAATAATTTTGTTTGGATTTTATATATAATTAACAAAGTTAAGCTTTACACAATGGTTTGTTCAGATTTGTTTTATTTGATTTGTTGGCCAACCTTAAAATTAAATTAATTTGGAATAATAAAAAAAAAGAAAAATAATGGACTAAAAATATGACGGTAACGTTACCCTTCTTTGGAAATTTAGGTTGAATCTCTGTGAGACCGTAACCTAAACCCATGCATGCAATGCCATCCAATATTTATATTGTAATTAACAACTAACAAGTTCTTTTGAAATCTTAAAAATATGCCATGGACTTCTGAAAGTCTCCACACCCTTACTCAAAATCACAAGTAACGAAGCTTACACAAAATTATGAGCAAAAGACAATAACAGTAGGCATTACGACATGATGCCTAAAGAAACATATGTTAGGTGCCTTAAATAAAAAAAGTTCGTTTCAGTTACGCTACTGTCTACGAGATCGCGTGGGTGTATGTGATTCAGGTAATCTTTGTACAAATGTGTGATTTTAATCTAAGTGTGTAAATATTTTTAATGCGGTTTATTGTAGAATGCTACAATTGGATTTCGATTCTATTTATACTTTCTCCCCCCCCCCCCATACGACTGTTAAGGGGCAAGAATTGTTTTCTTCCAAATTTTCGAGTTTGAATTTTTAGTGGAATTATCCGTTTTGGTGCTCCCTGAACCCAAAAATATTTTTAGTGGAATAATTTGTTTTGGTGCTCCTTGAACCCAAAAAAAGTGGTTTTTGGATGATGTCTGTCTGTGTGTCCGTGTGTCTGTGTGTCTGTAAGGATGTATACAGAGCTGGAGACCATACCAACGGTCCGATTTTGATGAAATTTGGTATGTAGGTGTAGTTCTGGAATATCTCTAGGCATATTTACATTTTTTAAATTTTTGGTTTTTAAGGCGTTTTACACCCCAAAATGGCAAAAAAAAGAGAAAATCAATATTTCTCAAAAAACGGCTCTACCAATTTTGATAGAATTTAGCTTATTTGTAGCCCTTAATGACTCCACTATAAGAAAAAACTGCGTCTTTCTAAAAATTCTCGTTTAGCTAATAATAATAATAATAACTGATTATTGTTTTTTTTTCAAAAAGGGGGTTGTTTTAAAAAAATTTCAAAACCTTTTTTCGTGCATCTATAAAGGACTAATTGACATGTTTGGTGCAAATTTTATCGAAATCGATCTAATAGTTTTCTTTCAGCTAATAATAATAATATTTATTAGTTACTCTCCTATTTTAATACAATTATGAAGTCACAGTGAATCTGTTTAATAGTTTAAATATGTTTGTGAGAAAGTATGTGTCAATTTCTGGTACCGTTTGTATTTATTTGCAAACATGTATTACCCAGGCGCAGTTTTGTGTCTTATAAAGAAGCTTCGTATTATCAGTTCATGATTAATCAGCAAGTGTATTACAAGCATTAGCAGTCAATTTCCCGAGACTCGATCAGTCCAGTCCACTTGCCACAATTCTAATTATTTCGGAGGGATAAAGACCAACTGAGGCTCTTAATCCCTTCCACAGAGAATGTAATACCTTCTTATCGTATTAATCTTGGTACATTTATTTTCTTCCAACATGTTAAAACATGTAACATGCTAGATCAGAGTTGGATGATTAGTTTTATAACATGTTACAAGTATGTACTGCCAAGTGTGTATTTACAGTATAACACCTATATAGTCATACTTTATTAAAATAAAATTATAAGTTTTATTAGTTTTAGAATGATTTAACACAAGAGCTGTTTAAAAAATAACTAGTATTAATGTGTTATAATTTGTCTTCTAAATGACATAAGTTATAACGTATTGTTACTCAGTAGGAGAACATTGCGTTTAAAACTTAATACTTTTGGTTCCATAGTAAATTTTTTCAGTCCAATCGTAGTGGAAAATATGACTACTATCATGAGTTTTAAAGAAGTGCCTATGTCATATAGTCAGAGGCGTGTAGCAGAAACAATATTATAGAGGCAGTGGACCATTAATTTCAGAATAACTAACCTTTATAACAAGTAGAAATGGTCCATACTAAAGGAAAGTTGGAGAAGTGGGCTGGTAATGTATAACTGATACAAATTAATTACGTTCCAATGCAGACGTTAAATTAGCATATTTACTGGAGAAAAAGAATTAACAGAGAGTAATGGGTAGACAGGTGGAATGGCAACTAATAGCAGAGCAAATAAATGTTTTGTGTCGCAACTAATTAGTGAGAAGCTGATTTTTTCATGGATGTTAGTTGATTATATAAGGAATATTTTCTGAAAAGTCCCCGCCCCTCACCCTCTTGCTTCCCCCTATACCCCCTTAAAATTCACTTTTGAAATACTTTTTTATTATGTCAATATCTTAGAGATAAACAGCGATAGAGTCATATTTATTTCGTTATTGTAATCCTTATAATATTCTCAATCAAAAATGTTCATAGCGTTTAAGCTATAAAATAATTTTTAACATATATTTTTTAATTTTCTATTTTACACTAATTACTTGTCTAGCTATTTTTGGAACAAAGTTCCTTAACGCGGGTTGCTTTAGGAGTTAACAAATAGAAAATTTAATACGTCACGAAAAAAAGTGTTATTAATTAATTGGTTGCTATGGCAATGACAAATATAAAATACGAGTAACGAAAAAGCGTTACTAAATTGGTTGATATGACAATGAATGTAAATGCATTCAAGAAACATATGTTTTGGTTCATCAATTTAAATTAAGAGACGATCGGTTCCGTCGGTGGTGGTTCAGATATTATCGTCAAGCGTCAATACATTCAAAAAACATAAAATGTTGGTTCTTCATTCTAGGCCTAACCTAAAATTATTGTGTGTAGGGCCTAGAAAGTAATTTTAAGTGTAATCTTAACCTAAAATTATTGTATGTATGTTGCCGTTAAAACAGATAAAATAATTTAAACATACACACTATAATTTTAGGTTAGGCCTAGACTGATGAAACAACATTTTATGTTTATTGAATGTATTTACAATGAATGGACATTTAACCGTGTTTACCATCTTAGCTTTGATGTTATAATTAATTCTACACCTTTATTATAATAACATTAAACGTTTAGAAACAGTAAATATTTGTATAACAAACAAACTAATAATAAACGGTAATTGGAAGATTAAAATTATATATGTATGTTGCCGTTAAGGCTGGTAAAAGAAAAGAAGAAAAGCCGTGATGAACTTCGTTCATGAACTTGTCCCACGACCGCACACATTTACTTTTTTACTAATACGAGATAAGTTATGACAAAATTGCACAAATAAAACTTTTATGGTATTTTGAAATCTTTAAAATTATATAAGTTTAATAAATTTTAAGTTCCAAAATCGGCCTTACAAAGTTAGACGGCGCAGTGCGCACGAGTCCTAGCGGGCCGCATCAGCGCGTTGGCATATCAGCGGTCAATCTGCAGCAAAGGCCTATTGTTTGGACTTTTATTTGTGTAGATGGTCTAATTATGGGTATTACGATGGTAAAATTGACGTAAACACTTATTTTTTCATTTTTATTTTTTTTCCGATATTTGTTGTTGCACTAGTAAACAAGTAAACACACAATAAAGGGAAAACAATTAAAGGGCTGAGAAGCCAAGCGGTATAAGTGAAGTGAAGTAAGTTTTGAGAAAATTCAGTTTAAAGTTAAACTGATATAATCAAATCCAGGTAAAACCACGAACACTAAAACTGGTATATTTTTAATTGCTAGGTTCTAGACTAACAAAATAACAAAGATAATTTGATTTTCATCCTCTTATTTTTTGTTATCAGGTCAGGCAATATTTGATAAAAGTTGTCACTTGTACCCCTGGGCTGTTACCATGTTCACTGCTAAGGACGCACATGTGAGCTTGACACTGAAGACTATGAGAAGCGGACGACGCACAGTGCATCGAACGCCAACCCCCATATTGGGAGTATTTTCAACACACAATGCGTTGCATGCTTCGCACGCCAACCCCCGTATTGGGAGTATTTACAATACATAGTACATTGAGTCCGCTTTAAAATATTAGAGATTATTACATAGAAAGGTTCAAAAATTAAAATTGAAGTAATTTCTACTTATTTAGGCTATACATTTAAAACATAAAAGGTCAGCTCTTAGCAAAGGAAATACGAAATTTGCGTAGTAGTAAACATGTTAACAGGAATTAGAAGTTATGTAATAAAACATAGGTTACAAGTAAATTACCTATGCAAAGTAAAGCGACTTGCATCACATGTATCCCTTGGCTTCTAAGCTAAACAGCCCTTTTTTTTCCGCCACAGATCTCAGCACATGATAGACTTACAGTTATTTTCCTTGGCCACAAACATTTTAAAGTGTTGAAGAGCCAGTTTCTGCACTTAACTCAATTATTCAAAATTGTCATTTGTACCCCTTGGCTTCTCATCTCTTCAATTGGCCTTTGATGGATGTAATTAGGGAAAAGCTGAAATTTTGTTCATAAAATTGTTAATGTTTTTTATATTAGGAGAGCTAGTTTTGGTTCGGGGGATTATTACTAACCCTAACCTGTGGACCCGCCGTGTCCCGGACTGGCTAAAACCGGCAGGTGTCAAACAGCAGAACATGTTTTCTTTACTGTCAACTTTACTTTACTGGTAATCAACAAACAGTAATACACCGATTTAATAATACTGTTTGTAGCGCTTGGGCCTGAGAACCAAGCAATTTACTTTTGCAAACCGGTAACTGAACGATTACATGGAAAAGTGTATTACATTATTTCCAAAATCACAATTAAATTGAACGACAAAAGGAAGCTTATGATGTTTGCCATAACAGGCTGTGACACAACATCATCTTTGTTTGGTCTGGGAAAAATAAAATCT
>JAGFPH010002995.1:135783-161837 GCA_018207615.1 Philaenus spumarius | reverse complement strand
TTTGGCGAATTTTTAAAAATATGCTTGCAAAACGCTAAAAACGGGCTCGCCAATTTTAGCTTTAACCATGCCTGTTCTAGGGTTTACAAGGTACACTACTGATAACACTAACAAGTGATAAGGCGAGATCACAGGTCAAAAACACTGGAACTTTATCCGGTTCAAAATAACCACAAATGAAATCAGGGCGTTGTGTTGATTATTGACTATTGAGTAAAACAAATTTCAAGTAAACACATGAATAACAAAGACACATTAAATAAACTTAAAATAAAAACAGTGAATTAGTATTTAAATGTTAGACAATTATATGCGCGCGTTCGATTCAAGCCCACAATGCTATTTTCAAAGTTGTGCAATGGACTGCCTCAGTATTTGAAAGAAATAGTTTGTATTAACCTTTTGCACTCTATTTATTTGACACTTTATCTGCTCCACCAGATCCAATTAAAATATTACTGTTTAAAGAATATTTTTTTGTAAATTCACCAAAAAATTACTATAAATAGTAAACATAACTTATTATATATCAGTTTGTTCAGAATAAACCAGAGAATAAGGAAACAATTGTTGAAAGATTAAACAGAAAGCTTTTCATTCAGTAGGCCTACTTTGAATATAATCCGTCAGAAAAATCTATCGATTATTTTGTTTTGTAATGAAATTAAAAATAAGAATAATAGAGTTTAGAGCTTTCAAAATATTTTTTTACACTAAATATGACTATTATAAAAAAATTTAAAAATAGCCTTGACATTTTTTTTATTGAGTAGGCCTATTTTGAATATATAAGGTTTAAATAAGTAAAAAAAGTTTTTTTATGAATTTAAAAGTAGTAATAAAAGTGATTAGAGCTTGGAAAATAGTGTTTACAGTAAATATGTCTCTTTAAAATAAATATGTCAATTTTATTTAAATTTATTCAAAACATTTATTTTAACAATAACATTTTTGTGAAATAATAGTACATAATAAGTTGCCATTTCTCAACACAAAATAAAACAAAAACAAGGTCACTACATTATTTACATAAACCAAATTTACACAAAAGAGCTTTACAAAACATAAATAATAACGTATAATAAAAATAAATACCACTTGAAAAAGCTTAAACAAAAGTTACAAGACGCAAGAGAACAGACGATGCTACTTGTATTTCTCGACCCTGCTCAACTTCAAAGAGATATAAAATATATTCCACAGCCAATATAATCTGTCACTGGTTTCTAAACAGTTTTAACATTAAAGTCTCACTAGACCGAAAACCACAGATTCTACACTTGTTTAGAACATAGAAATCATATTAAAGCGTGTGTCAAAATGAGTCCGACAGTGGAGCGCAACGACAAATTAGCGATGTCGGACTGAGTTCGCGGACCACAAAAGGTTAGTGAATTTGAGAAAAAGACACCTCACTGAGCTGGTATTTTACTCTGTGAGAGAATACTTGAGCAACTAGTCTTTCAGGCTCTACCATTGTTGTTCGGTTATGTGTTTGTTGGCATTATACTTTTGTTTTGTCTGTAATAATGGTGCCAATGCGTTTTTATATCTCGTATATTTCAATCTAATTTCAAATATCGTATTTGTTAAATGTTAATGTACTTTGTGTATGTGTATTTAGTGTAGGACAACTCATATGTATACTTCAGCTTTTGCTGGTACTAAAAACACAAATATTATAAAACAGTAAGACATACAATTTCCGAACTGAATTCACTCTCACCTTATTAGTTTTACGGCTGGATACGAATACTCCCAAATCTTGACAGTCAAACGTAACATTTACTGTGTCTTGTTTTTCTCTTAAAAGTGTTTCAATCGCACGACGAATCTGTTTCACGTCTCCAAATTCCCCCGTAGGAACTTTACCCATCCAAGTTATAGCAGGAAGCCTGTCGCTAAAACACAACAGAAGAATGTTTAAATAATGCAGGCGGTGAAATATTTACACTTTGATGTACAAGATGAAACCCAGCCAAGCGTGCGTAAGTTGGATCATGCGGCTGAACCGCTCAAACGAGTTGAGCCGATTTCCAAAATTAAGTTTAATATGTTTTAGGGTTTCAACCAATTATTTGGGAAATTGATATATTCACGAAGGCGCTGAATAGCTGCTTGCTCGTACGAAATATATTAGTAGAATTTGTTTGCACCTCGGCCACCAGATCTGGCTCATGTGCTGCTTCATCCCGCCCGCAGCTCGCTTTGCGGCATCTCGACCCTGTGGGCTTGCAGAGGACAATCCAGGTCGTCGGCCTCGCATCAGAAGCAGCCTAAATGGTAAAATCCCCCACGTGCAAATTTTTATGGTAGTTTACGTTTTGATCGATTTTAGGGGAACCAGATGGTCTATAATCATCCTTATATATAATTCTGTAAGCAAAATTTTAGATTCAAAATTGAGGGAATTTGGTAAATCGGAGGATGATGGGAGAGGTATCAAATTAAAGGTATCGATTCAAGGAACGAGGGAAAAATATAAGTTTTTTCTAAAATTAAAAACTAAGGGGTTTTTGGGATCCCCAAAAAACGAAAAATCCCCATAAGAAATACATGTGAATTTAAAAACATCTGCTTTGTTTACATTAAAACATTTGGTATTAAATAAATAAATGAAAAACATAAAACAGCTGTTCTGTAGTTTTTATTAAAACATTTTGATCTATACTAATCTATACTAATATTATAAAGAGGTAAAGTTTGTTTTTTTGTTTGTTTGTATGTAGGGGGTAATCTCTGGAACTACTGAATAGATAAAACTTGAAAAAATAGTTTTACTAATAAAAAGCTACACTATCCCTGAGTAACATAGGTTATAATTCATTTCGATAAAAACCTTTTTTATTTCAATATTTGTAAATTTAGTCGGACAAAATTTTTAGGTTAGGCCTAGACTGATAAAAAAACACATGTATTTACATTTATTACCATAGCAACCAATTGAATAAAATAAAAGATAATATAGTTGTTTGCTCCAATATTTCCATTAACAGCTGATTTAAAAATTTGAAGCATTAATTTTGGTATTTCTAGCTTTTAGGTTAGGGTTTTAAAGTGTAGACCTGAGCCTTGCTGGTTCTTTTAATCATTATTATAACTGCTATTATAAAATATAAGAAATATTTAATTTGAACATTTAACTTTATTTACCATCTTAGTTTTGAGGTTATTAATAATCGTACACCTTTATTATAAATAAAACATAACATATGTTTTTAGAAGGTTCCATTGGGGGTTGGCGTGCGGAGCACGCAGGGGTCTCCCCTAGTATAAAAGAAATGTGCAGAAAATCTGCTGTATTAATTTGTTTAGGTAAAACTACAAAAGTTTCATTCTAGTACGAAAAATCAAAAAAAAATTGTTACTTCCGGTTGTTGGATTTTTTTGGCTGGCAAACTCTTCCGAGGTACTTAGAAAATTATTGTTTGTACCAAATCGGTCGTAGTATATATTTTTAAAGACCTCCAAAACGTGTCCTGAGGACAATGACAGAGGTGCTGACTGACCACTCCCGATGTTAGGTCTCACCATAAGGGTCACTGCAAATGGAAATTTGTTACTTAGGATCTCTTCCCAAAACTAATCATACATAATCAGATCCCTCAGGGCACACAGAAGACACAAATCATCGGCGACCTGATAAAATGTTCACTCAAAGCAGAACGCTAAATTATCAAAGTAAAGAATGTACGTAAAACAACACACAGTAATTTTTTGTACATGAATAACATTTATTAAGGAATTGAATTGCAACCTTTCGGGAAAATTCATAGTACGAAATGTATTATTTGGTTTTATAAATAAGTACTGGTGAAAAAATTAATAATTTTAAAAAATTTTAATTTAATTTTCAACTTTTGAAATATTGTAGAAATTAAAAAAACATTACTTAGCATGTTGCTAGGTAACATGGTTCTATTCAGAAACAAATTCTGAATAATCAGATAACAAATTAATTATGCATAATATAAAATTGCAAATGTCTCAGTTTTAAGCTAAGTTTGAAAAAATTGACATGCGATTTCCCCGGACTATTTCATAAATTTATATAAAATTCAGTACACATAACTACTTTTTTTTTTAATAATATTAAATAATTCGACCACGCAGCTGGACCGCTGACGTGAGTTGAGCAAATTTCCAAAATCAAGTTTATAGGTCTATGTTTTAGGGATTCAACCAACAATTTGGGAAATAGGTCTACTCAAGAAGGCGTTGAACAGCTGTCTGTGTGTACGCAATATATTAGTAGAATTTGTTTGCGCCTAATGGCCTCGCGAGTTTGCACAATTGGCTTCGAACCGGGTACTTTTATGGTATTTTACGTTTTGATCGATTTTGGGGGAACCAAGCGAGCTATAAGGTCGCGTAAAAAAACAAAATGTGCAGAATAACACCCTACATTTATATTTTTACAAAAAACTCTAAAAAAATTTAATTCTCGTAGCAAAAATCAAAAAAAATAGTTACTTCCGGTCAAAAAACGTACTTCCGGTTGTTGGATTTTTTTGGCTAACGAACTCGTCCGAGCCACATAGACAACCAACATGTGTACCAAATTTAAACCAAATCGGACTTAAATACGGCCGCTAGAGTGCGAACACATATATACATATATATATATATATAAATTTTTTTTAACCCCCAAAACGTGTTCTGGGGACCATGATCGGTGCTCATTTGCTACTCCCGACCTTGGGTCTTACCATAAGGGCCACTGCAATAGCTCATTTTTCCAATGGAAATTCGCTAAAAAGTATGGTTCTATTCACAAAAGAATTCTGAACAATTTGATACCAAATTACCTAATGTAAATGCGACTATAGTAGAGTCCCCCTATTCCGAACTAATTGGAACACTGTTGGGTTTAGCGGGAATTCGGAATTTCATGAATAATATCAACATGTTGACTTGTTAACACGTTCACTGCGGCAGGGGTACCGGTACGTCCAGCGGTGTCTATTCGTATGCGCAACGGAGTATCGGTACCCCTACCATATTGTCAATGTTTTTTTTGTTTAGTGTGTCCTTGACACTGCAAGAAGGAAGTTGATATTAAGTTTGTTTATTCGGCGACTATCTGGAGAGTATAAATTGTGCGTAGTTTTAAGTTCGCGCATCCCGCCCGATTTTTACAGCTCTTTTTCTGCGCGTATTTTTAAGTTCGCGCACCCCTCTATTTATTAGTCCTTTGTTTCAATCTGCTGGCCATGCAATTACTAAAATAACAAAATTAAAACCAAATTTAAGTCAAACCTCACAAAAGAAATGTCGGATGTGCAAAAAAAAGCATCCAATATGAGTGTATAACATGTCCAGAACATCCAGGACTTTGCGTAGTCGGTTGTTTCGACAATTACCACGGACGTCAATAAATGATGATTATGGTTGAACGGTAGGGTTGTAAATTTGTGTAAATATTCTTAATTATTTATAATAAGGTTTATGTGATATTAAAGAAAAGTGTCGACAAACATGACGTTTTGTAAGTGTGCGTCGGTTTAGAGCGGACGCGGTTTGCGCAGGGAGTACCGGTACCCCCGAAATTTAAAATGAAAAAAAAAGTGGTTTTGAAGATGGGAACCAACAGATAACATCTAAATTCAACAAAAAAGACCTCATGGAAAGGTTTAAACAAACAACAAATTTTAGCATGTGGGGTACATAATGGACTTATTTTTAGCAGTGAACGTGTTAAATTAAGTGCGGGGACATCTGCTAGTGTCTGTTCTGTACAAGGTTGATCGGCTCGGAGGAAAGCGGCAAACTCTCTTGACCTCGCTCTAGTGTAGGTTTACATCATCCGGGGTTATTGCCTTCTTTTGCGTTATGATTCCGATTTCTTCTTAAAATGGAAGGAAAGGAATAGGTTGTTCGAACTGTCCGTTCTGTCATTCCACAGTCTATCCGTAAGTACCGCATTATCTTGAAAAAGATCTGGAAAAAAAATTTCTTCAAGATAACGGAAACGAAGGAGAAAAACGGATGAAAACAACTGGCAGATGGCAACAACACTACTTTACTAGTGCATATCTGTTGTATCTAAGGACCCGGTATGCGTGTCATCGGATGCTTGTTGCGGTAGATTCCTTCCAGCAAAACGGATGGAAAACGCGAAGGAAACAAAACCAGCTACCATTCAAACTTGGTTTCAGGTGTTTTCATCAAACTTACGCTCTATGTATGTCTCTATTTAACTTATTTATCTATATATATAAAAGCCAAAACCCACTGACTCACTCATCACGATTTCTCAAAAACTACCGAACGGATTGGAATAAAATTTGGTATGTAGCTTCCTCTAGGGCCATGGGTGCTGACTAAGAAAGGGTTTGAAAAAATTCGAAATTTTAGGGGGGTTTGGGGGGGGATCAATGTTATTAAAAAATGACTTCTTCAAAACTACCGAACGGATTTGAATGAAATTTGGTATGTAGCTTCCTCTAGGGCCATAGGTGCTCACTAAGAAAGGGTATGAAAAATTTCGAAATTTTAGGAGGGGTTTGGGGGGGATCAAAGTTACTAAAGTCATAATTTCAGATCTTTTATTATTATGACAATAGTGCTTTTATTATTTAAGATCTATATATATAAAAGCCAAATACCACTCACTGACTGAACACTTAAAAAGAATACAATTACGTTAAAAAGACTGAAAATACCAACCACCACGGGCAACGCCGTATGGGTCAGCTAGTATAACAATAAATGTAAGTTTTTTCACGAACATCTTTTGATTTCTGCTGTTTTTATGTTAAATCAGTATTTTTCCTGAACTCGGTTCGGAATAGCTTGACTCTACTGTAAATTTAAAACCATGTAACTTTCATATTTATTAAGATAAACAAAATTTGAAAATACCCATGTGTTCAGAAAAATGTGCTCTGTACAGAAATGCTAATAACTCAATTTTGACCACGTATATCAGAAGGTCCCTTTTCCTGTGGCCCATCACATATACGAGGCTTGTCCAGAAAATAAATACCGTTTCGTTCTACCGCCGGCACAGCGCTAGCGACGATGTTCCGCGCATGCGCTCTAGTCGCTTTGGTTCATTGTTGAACAGCTGACGCAATTACGGCAAAATTTTATTGTTTTTACATTAGTCAGTGTGCACTCAAAATGTTTAAAACAATTTCTAATCCCACGGACTGTGAAGCGCGTTCTGTAATACGATTTTTGAACGCAAGGAACATGAAACCTGCTGAAATTCATCGCCAACTTACAGAAGTCTATGGACAAAAAGTCATCAGTGACGGTATGGTAAGAAAATGGGTTCGGCAATTCAGTGATGACGAGGCTCGCAGCGGGCGGCCATCGGTTGTGAGCGATGAATTGGTTGAAAAAGTGAATGAGTAAATTCGTGGAAACAGACATTTTACCATAAGAATGCTTTCTGATGAATTCCCACAAATTTCAAAATCTCTTTTACATGAGATTGTGGTTAGTCGCTTGAATTATCGCAAGTTGTGTTCCCGTTGGGTTCCGAAAATGCTTACGGATGAACACAAAAAGAAGCGACTTGACAGTGCATTGACTTTTCTCACCCGTTACAGTGATGAAGGTGACGAATTCTTAAACAAGATTGTTACAGGTGATGAAACTTGGGTTTGTCATGCCACTCCAGAGTCCAAACAACAGTCAATGGAGTGGAGACACTCACGATCCCCCAAGAAACAAAAGTTCAAAACAACTTTGTCGACAAGAAAAATCATGTGCACTGTGTTCTGGGACAGAAAGGGCATTCTGCTTGTTGATTTTCTACCCAGAGGGGAACAAATCAATGCGGAACGATATTGTGAAACACTGAGAAAACTTCGGCGTGCGATTCAGAACAAAAGACGTGGAATGCTTAGGGAAGGAATTGTGTTGATCCATGACAACGCACGTCCCCATTCTGCTGGTGCCACTCAAAACCTTATTCAAGAATTTGGTTGGGAGCAATTTGACCATCCGCCGTACAGCCCTGATCTGGCACCTTCTGATTTCCACTTGTTTTTGCACCTGAAGCGGGATTGCAGAGGGCGCCACTTTGACAGCGATGACGACGCTGAAGATGGTGTTCGGCAATGGCTCTCGTCCATGGCGGCATCTTTCTATGAAGAGGGTATAGAAAAGTTGGTTCCTCGCTACGACAAATGGCTAAACTATTTTGGAAACTATGTAGAAAAATAGTTTAAGATATCCTCTTTCTTGTAAAAATAAATTTTTTGGAAAAAAAAATTGTCTGTATATTTTTTTCCATACGTTACTTACTTTCTGGACAAGCCTCGTACAAATTTATACTACACTAAAACAAAACTATACAAATAAGTTTATATCAAACAGTAAACAAAGCAGAACCCATTAACTATATCACAAAAACAATACAGATAATAAATTGCCATCACACAATATCAATGTTTCCGATATGTTCTTTAACTTTCCTTTTTAAAACTGTTCTACTAATGTCTAGATCTTTTAATTTAATTGGCAATTCATTGAAATACTTTTTAGCAAGTGTCTCGGCCAACTAATACTTCAAAAGCATGTATTAATTGTATTTAGAACAAATTCCTTTTCAAGTTCGCCATATTGGGCCTGTAAGACCATTATTGTGGTATTTTGATTTATGAAATTCAAGTGAAGTAATTTATTTTATTTTGGAACTGTGTTTCCTTTTATGAAATGTACATAATTTGCTAAGAATTTAGTTGTAATTATACACATTTAAAAAAAATTAATATATTAACTTGGAAAAATGTATGATGTCAAATGTTTTACAACCAATGTTAACCCTGGAAGTGGCAGAAGGTCATGCATAACCCTCTCTCAGGCGCAGAACGCAACAATTTCGAACATTTGCGAAAATTTGCATATATTTGCATAATCGATAATTTAACCCACTTAGAATCATCCAATCGCAATAAAACTGGCACCATTGGAAAGGAAATGAATTAAACTTTAATTTTTGTATTTACAACTTTTTCTTAAAACGTTTATTTACATACGTAATCATCGTTTTAAAATATGCACATCGGTCTACAGCTCTTTCCGTGCACGAATGTGCATACAATTGTACTGTTATTTCCCACTTCTTCAACGTTTAAGACCATCTACAATAATATTTCTTTGACAATTATAACGATACCATTGGATTCGTCAAGATTTTATCTTTCTGTTGGTGTCTTCCAATCAGATGTCACTATAAAATTACTATTTTTTTTCAAGAATTACTGTAAACCCTTGCGATTGGACGTTTCTCAACCAATGAAACAGCCCATTTGTGAATCGATATTACGAAGGCACTGCCTTATGTTTTGACAGATTTCTTTAGACCATTTTGTAGAGTAAAGTCTGAAGTTTGTAACGGTGGGAAGTAATCCAGAAATAACCGGTTTTTTGTCTGTCGTCTAGACAGTTGAAATGTACGTTCTGGTGAGAAACTCTAGCGCGTTTGTTCTCATGCTATTCAAATGTCCCGTTCTCTTACCCAGCTGTAGACTGGCGACTTTTCATTAGATTGATGTCATTTTGTTATTCAAATAAATATAACTCAAACACTTTTGTGAACTAAGGAAAGACAAGTA
This sequence comes from Philaenus spumarius, assembly GCA_018207615.1. Taxonomy (NCBI): domain Eukaryota; kingdom Metazoa; phylum Arthropoda; class Insecta; order Hemiptera; family Aphrophoridae; genus Philaenus; species Philaenus spumarius. The sequence continues at coordinate 152,265 of JAGFPH010002995.1, read as the reverse complement.
TGCCGTTCTTTTCTTTGATTTATCCTCTACACTTTGTTATAATATTTCATTTTTGGGCAAAGCATATATTAGTAAATGATGTTACAATCTAGGCCTAGGTTTGTTACCAGTCGTGTACTTGAGACATAAAAACTGTTTTTTTCAAAATAAAAAATTTGAAATTGATAAATGTTTTTATACAGTTCTATTTAGAACTAAATTACAAAACTTTTTACTCTTACAAAAAAAAAATACAAAAAATGTTTACTACTTGTTATGTAGGCCTAAAGTTGAACTTTCGTTACTGAACATTTTTTGTTTCTAGAGCTAATAACTTTTACAATTTCAAAATAAACTAATTTTGAGTGGCATATTTGAATTCTTTGAAGTTTCTTCTACAAAAAAACTATTGAACACTTTTAGATTGGGGTTCATTTACTATTTTTGGCGAATTTTTAAAAATATGCTTGCAAAACGCTAAAAACGGGCTGGCCAATTTTAGCTTTAACCGTGCCAGTTCTAGGGTTAAAAAGTGTAAAAAGTAGATTTTTTAAAATTAAAACACCTATGGAGACTCAAAAATGTTGAATGGAACTAGGTCCTTCTTCTCATAAGGCACGGTCGATACATCACTAAAAGATATCAAAACCTAATCGGTAGTCTTTGAGTTAAATCGTAAACAAACATATTTTTTCTGTATTAAATATAGTTCAACTTAATGTATAAGCAATACAAACTATTTACACGTTAGAGAGTCCCTCTCCAACAACCACGGTGTCCGAGCCTGAGATTCTATTCTGTAATTGTGTCACGTTGACGCCAGCTTTCTTCAGAAGCGGCAAAAGTGGTGAATATATTTCCCCTCGCCTTTCTGCCTACAAACAATCATACTTTGATCAGTACAAATGAATAATCAACTACAACTTCTAATGAATGGGGTTTTGAAAAAAAAACTAGAAAAACTTAAAATTGTTTAGTTCAGTTATATTTTCAACAGTTTATAGTTTTCTATTTTAAAACGACGATTTTTATCTAAACAATGCTTAGCCATAGTGTATAAACCATCAATGCTTACATAAAAATCATTATTTTAAAATAGAATAAATTGTTGAAAAAATGAAACCAAACCAAACACATTTCATGCTTGGAAAACTTTGTATAAACAAATAACATGTAACATAACTGCAAATAACGAATTGGATCCTGTACAAAATGCTTTATCAACTCCTATAAAAGCGAGTGTACATCCGTACGTACATACATGAGTAACAATATAATATAACAGCTGATTTCACCCATCATCTGCAAGACTCAAACGAAACCTAGCCTAGATTATGCTTTGGACTTACGTTTACAACTCCAATCGATAATATAATTTCTTGCGAAGTTGATTTTTTTAAGTACGAGTTGTAGAACTTATCTGTGCTATAATACGTTATAAGATTTGCTTTGAGGTTATAAAATTAATAAATACAACATATCATCAATATTATATACAAATTTAAAGAAGAGATACCCATTCATTCGAAAACATTCGTACTTCTTCGTATAACCATATTTGATTATTAATTTTTTCGTAACTAATTGATAACTTCTAAAACATTTCATCTATCAATAAGAAGGAAAAAACACTTAAAAGATAATATTTTTATCTTTATTTTGATATATAATAACATATATAAATACAACATTTTAACAAATAGGCCTACGTTTTATAATCCTTATAATTGTAAACATTTACCAGTTAAAAATCTCCGTCAGCACAGTTAGGTAGGCCTAGTTAAAGTTTTTTTTTTAAGTATTTTTTTTAAATGATGTATTTCTGATGTGTATCTAATTAATCTTCCTGTGCTTTTTCACGGGGGCTTACCAGTTAATGTAATAAAAACAATGCGTTGTTAGAAAATAATAATAGTTTTGTAATAGTGTTTAAATTACATAGTTAATGTTATGTTAGTATGACACTAGGCAGTTGTTATCACCTTACTACTGTAACGTAGATTTAAGCCATGCCACTTTAGTTTAAGCCACATGGTTTTAAATACGTTTCATTGACACACTGTTAGGTTGGTTAAGTTTGATTATTATAGCTCGCGCATCACCAAGGCCGTAGCCAGAGGGAGGGGAGCTAGGAGTCAACCCCCCTCCCCCTCTCGAAATCCCAAAAATCCCCCCTTTAGTAGTAAAAATTAATTCTAGGTTTAAAAAGTGCAAATTAAATTAGATAATAGACAACACAACAGAGGATCCAGCAACATATTTTACATCATTGTGCATTGCATGCGTACTGATATTTCGATTTACTTGATTAAACTACAACGTACAATACACATGGATGAAGTAGGTTACAGCCTTACTCTCTTGTGAGCTTGATCTTATCTAAAATAAGAAAACTATGAAGGTACAACAAAAATACTTTACTCTAACAAAACACGCAATGCTCTGTGCATCGAAAATTCTCCAAATACGGGGGTTGGCGTGCGAAGCAAGCAATGTTCTCTGTATTGAAAATACTCCCAATACGGGGGTTGGCGTGCGAAGCACGCAATGCATTTTGAATTGAAAGTACTAACAATACGGGGGTTGGCATGCGAAGCACGCAATGCATTGCGTATTGAAAGTACTTCCAATGGCGTGCAATGCACTGTGCGTCAGCCGCTTTCCATAGTGTTCAGTGGCGAGCTCACATGTGCGTCCTTATCAGTGAACTCGTTAGAAGGGTTTAAATTCCAATCCCCGGTCCTGACCTGACCCCCCCACCCCTGAAAAGTTTTCCTGGCTAAGGCCTTGTGCATCACTGAAGATGGCGACAATAACATTGAAACCCGTTTGAGTTAGTAAAAACGTATCAGTTGTGAGATTTTGTGTTCAAGTTGTATTCTATCAAGCTTCAGTAACGTAAATCACCCGAACTGCAGGATTTTCACAAAACTTTTTCAACTACAGCTCATTCTTAAAAAAAAGTCGATGTTAAAAAGGCACTTACAATGCCTAGCAAGTCAGTAAAAGTTTAATTTAAATTCAACAAGTAGTGTTTGGGTTAAATACATTGAAACAAACACAAACTTTTTGTCTTCTTTAAAATATTATAGATTAGTCATTTACGCTGGGACGTACCTTAATAATATGCGCAGTGACCGCATGGCCCGACGCTTTCTTTAATATATTACCCAGAGATCCTTGGACAGTGGGCACTATGGGGACAGAGTTGAGTTCATCAAGCACGTCACCGATTTCCACCTGGTCCTAAAGCACTCACAATTCATTAAAATAACAGCAATTAATCTTTACACCAGTATTTCCCACAACGTGGTCCAATAGGGACCAAATTTAATGGATCGGCGAACTGCAGCATCTAACGGTAAACTGTTTAACTAAATATAGCTTAATGAAAAAAAACAAATATAATATTTAGTAAATTCTACAAAAATTAATTAAGTCTTGTCGACCATAGTTTCGCCAGTGACGGCATCGACAAGGCAGCTTAACACAGGCTAAGGTAAATATAGAAAACAGACATATACAGCATAGGCGCCGTAAGGTTTGAATATAGGGGGGTGCAAAAACACCAGGGTCTGGAATAACTCCCCCTCCCCAGAAAAAAAAAGGAGTCCGGGGAATTAAACAGAAAATAAACCTCTTAAAAAGTGTTTTAAACCATCATAATATCACAAGAAACCTTTAAATTTTTTCTCTATGAAAGGAAAATTTCATAATGTACTTAATCACAACTCTCTCTATTATACACGATCAAGATATCGGGGGCGTCACTGACTTAGGCTTCTTTTATTCACCGCGGCAGGTAGCAGCGATCCGTCGCTGCGGCCGATCGCTGTCAGAAATATACCACACAAGTTTTATCACCTTCAAAACGACACGACCACACGACTAAAGTACGCACAGCCGAATAACAAGGCCACGTGTCGTGAGGTTCGAGGTGGCTTGGGTTGGCAGCAATGCGAGAGCGGAAGCGGGCTGCCGCGTGGAATAAACGGTCCTATACAACCCAATGCATATAGGAACTGCTCGTCGCCAGCGATTTCTAAGTGCAGGCGACTGAATTTACAAAACGCTGCGACACACCGCTCCTTTTTGAATAAAAGTACCTATTTAGAGCAATGCACTTACAAAATCGCGGCGACAGGCCGCTGCGACCTGCCGCGGTGAATAAATGAAGCCTTACATATACGTACACAAACAGACCTTAAGGAAATTACCATTAAGAACATGAACATAACACACTATCAAAGCCATCGCAGGAAACGAATACAGGCGAATGATAAACTAGTTGATTTAACAATCAATAAGTTTGGACAGAACCAAGAAGGTTGAAGTTTTTGTTTGAAAAATAACCAATAACAAGTTTTTATGTATCATAACAATAAATCTAGGTGCTCGTAATATTGTTCTTAATGTGTTTGGTTCAAATACAAAATATTTTGTAAAAAGCACTTGTGGTTATTTAGTTTTCCTAGAGTAAATTTTTCTTTATTTTTCGAACCAGGGGGGGGTGCAACTGCACCCTCTTGCACATATCTCCCGGCGCCCATGATATACAGTAGAGTTCCACTATTCCGAACCCCGCTATTCCAAAAATCCACCTATTCCGAACAGAGTTCAGAAAAATGCCGATTTTTAAAACTTAAAAATATGAGAAATAAAAAGTAGATCATGAAAAAACGTACATTTATTGTTATACAAATAAGATAAATTGAGGTATACTTAGAGCCTAAGCTTGATGAAAACGCCTGAAACCGAATTGGAATGAAAGCTGGTTACTTACAGTACACGTTGGCTCAATTTATACAATTCTGTAGCATCATTTTTAGGCCAGTCGATAGAGGTAGTTTTAGACCAAAAGTTCCAGTAATTTACAATACGGCTGATTTTTTTTTTACAAGTACATTCAAGTATGTAGATTAACATAAAAAAAGTTTACCAGTCTATCGATTTCCCAAAGTCGAAAAAAAAATCGATTATCATTTTTTTCGATTATCCTTAATATTTCGAGCTGGAATGAAGATAGAGAAAAATAAAAAATACCACCGTGTAGGAGAGGTATTTTTCAACAAAAAAGGTCATATGTATTTATTTCGTCCGAGCAATGGTTTGTCTGGAAAAAATTCGAAAATGCAGGTATGTATTTTGCAGCAGGGGAAATCACTAAAAGGGGACATCTTATTCATATATAAAGCGTTGGCTCATTCTAAATTGGCCGAATTTTAATATATCGAATTGAAACTTGACATAGGAGTTAAAATATATATTTTAAACATGTATGCTGAGTCTCAGCTTGTTATCTTGAAAATGACTCGATCTAGAGCCACTTGACTCATCAATGGGTTTCTCGATTTTAGGAGTACCGGACCCACGAACTAATTTTAACCGGCTCCAGTTTAGAAAAATTTCAAAATATCAACCTGAAAGTTTTTTTGATCAACGGAATCGTAACGCAACGGAAGGTAAAAGCGGATAGTGTAAACCTACACTAAGGCGAGGTTATGAGCATTTGCAGCGTCTTAACATGTCAATAAGTTGATATCGTCCATGAAATCCGCCTATTCCAAATTCCCGCCAAACCGAACAGTGTTTGGTCCCAATTAGTTTGGAACAGTGGGTCTCTACTGTAGGCCTACATATTATAATAGAGTACAGTTCCTTGTTTGACGGACTGAAGTAAAGTGAATGGGTGTGGGAGACCTGTGGTCATAGGGCAGACAATGGTTTCACATAAATCCTACCTGATCATTCAGAACAAGGTTGGAGTTTTTACAAAATAATCTCTAACATTTCTAATGAATTTAATTTCCTAATTTTTCATTGACACGGAGAATCTTGACAATAACATTATTGTAAAAATCTGACATTGAGTTTTTAAATGATTGGAAAAACTAGTCATTAACTTCTTTTGTGTTAATAAACGTACATTTAAAACTTCGCCCTGTTTGGCCTACATAAGCTGTATTACAAATGTTACATGTCAGTTTATAAACACCACTTTTTTGCATGTTATCTATTTTATCCTTACAATTTATTAACACTTTCCCTAAATTGTTTGTACAGTGAAAATATAGTTTACAGTGATTTTTCTTTTCTAACAAGGTACATTCCCAACCGCATAGCTAACCTTACCAATGTAGTTGATTCTACGCCATTTTGGTGCGGTTTTATTAGAATAAGTAACTTAGTAGTTATTTTACTTCGGCTAGCATTGGAATGCCGTAGTATTGAAATCATGCGATCATTTTTTGTGCGTCTGTTTTCCTGTAAACACGGTTTAGGCACTCACAGACGTCGTAGAAAACTTCTGGCGGTACCAAAATCTTTGTAAATTTATTGTGGAGAGTTGAAAAGCTTTCGAGCGTGAGTCGTAGCGCGTCGGAGTCACGTTTTTGGGTAAAAATTTTGAAAATTCTATGTGGGGTAACGTTTTATTATGTTTTTTGGTACGGGAAAACCAATTTTGACAGTTAAAAAGTCGTAGCGAGTTGGAGTCACGATTTTGGGTGAATATTTTGAAAATTCTGTGTGGAGTAACGTTTTAGATGTTTTTGGGTACGGGAAAATCGAATTTGATGGTTAAAAAGTCGTAGCGCTTCGGTGTCACGTTTTTGGGTAAAAATTTTAAAAATACAGTGTAGGGTATCGTTTTATATGTTTTGGGTATGGAAAACCCGATTTTGACAGTTAAAAAGTCGTAGTGCTTCAGGGTCGTGTTTTCTTGGGACAAAATTTTGAAAATACAGTATGGGGTATTGTTTTATATGTTTTTATATGACCAGACCCTTGTCTAGGGGATGCCTGAATAGTGAGGAATCTTCTTTATTCTCAACATACTTAGAGGGATACGGTACTTTATAGTAATGGTGTAAAAGTAAAGATAAGTAACGACAAAAGTTTGATAATTTGGCAATAATATAATATTTGATAAAATGCCACTTAGTGTGTATCAACTTTTTGCTTATGTTTCATTTAATTACCATTACAATAAACTTAAAGATGTGTTTACTGCCTCTACTAGCATATCTAGGAGTAAAAGTTTAACATTACCAAAAATAAATAGGGCGGTGGGTAGCAAAAGTGGTATTTTTAGGGCTACATGTATTTTTAATAGTATACCAAAGGATTTAAAGACATTAAACAATGGTTAAAACGAATTTGTCAAAGTCAAAATTGAAAAAATGGATTAAGTCAAATTTTATCTACAGTTTTATCTACATTTGGTTATATATATATCAAATCTAGCCTATTTATATCTATTGTTTGCATTGTCACTTTTTTGGCTACATGTGAAGATTTTGTAAATTTTATAAATGTTAAGTTAATGGCTTTTAAGAGGATAGTTGTGTTTCATTTTCTTTTGTATGATTTTACTTGGTTCTTAAGATTGTGTCCAATTCTACTCACAGGTATCTTGATACCTCTGTAGGGTTTACTGGTTTAGCCTGAGTAACCCTCTATACATGTTTTATTCTATGTAAACATTTTTTATTGATAAATAAATAAAAGTAAATAAAGAGAAAACTTATATTTTATGAACTGTGCGTAAGGTAAGGTACAACTTACCTCTTCAGAAGCAATACTATTAGGCAAGAGTGAGATTGTTATTGCTTTTCCATCAACAAACCTGCAACATTAAAACTCAACATAAAGCTAAATTATGCAACAAAAACTTTGCAATAATAACAATGAAATTAGTAAGCATAGGCTTTGATATAATAACTTTGATGTTTATTTTATTACTAGGGGTTCCGCCCCTGCTACCTCCGCTCGCCTGAATTCTAAATTTAAAAAATTGGTTGCAAATAAACGTGATTCGGTTCGTTGTAGGCCTAATCTAAAACGATGTTAAGTTATTGATCCGAATCAGCTGTTTTATTTATAATGTGTAACAACAGATGTTTGAGTTGAGGGTCTGCCGCAGTGACGGCCATCTTGGATTTTTATCCCGTAAGAGCAATGTTAAATTTAAAACCATTTATTTCGGTTATCTTTTAACATAAAATTGTTTTCAAGGTCTCATTTTAACCACAGCCACAATACGCATCCGTTTTGCGAATCGCATTTTCTTCAAATCGCGTTCATTTGTCACGAAATTGACATTTTTTAAGTACCAAGTTTGAACTTTATTCCTTACACAATAAAAAATTTATATTAAAAGTGAATCGCAAGCCGGATCAGCAATTTTATAAAGAATATTTATGTTTTTTTTCACCACTCAATTACAAAAGATGGATTTATAAAAATGATTTTAAAACAGGCAATGTCAAAGCGCTCGGCTACAAGAAATTGCACTGTTTAGATACGGCTATAGGGCGAAGCGCTGTAGTCTCTTTCTCTTTTACTGGAGCAGACTCTTTAATTATAATACAGTAGGCCTAAGGATTTTTCATTGATTTTCGTTTTTATTTGCTTTTAGTTTGTCAATCTAACCTAAAAAAGCTGTTGGTTGTGAATAATAATAAACTGATTCTAAATTTGCCAAGTTGGTTGCTATGGTAACGAATGTTAACAAAAATATTATGTTGCTAAGCTTTTGATCCGAACAGCTGTTTTATCTGTTATAGGCCTGGGAGTAAACTCCTGAATTTTCACTATTTTTACGCATTAAAATGAAAATTTTACAAAATCATTTCTTAGACCCCCCATATACCTTAAAATATTCGTATTTTTATTTTAAATTGTGTATTGAAAATACTCCCAATACGGGGGTTGGCGTGCGAAGCAATTTGAATTATTGGAGATGGTAGTGTATATTTCGATCTCTGTCTTACATCAGCTGTGTATGGGTCACCGCTCAGTCGTCATTTCCGAGAAAAAATCAGAGTATGCAATGATCTGTTTGCATTGGCTTCGCCATGGGTTGTCGCAGGGGCTGGTGAGCATTGGCGGAGCCCTTAGTTTGAAAACAAAATATTTTAACCCTCCCAGTGGCAGACTGCCCAAAGTGACGTTCTCTCAGGCGCAAGATACAGCTATTTCGACAATTAGCGAGAATTTGCATATATTTGCATAAGCGATAATTTAACCCACTTAGAATCATCCAATCGCAATAAAACTGGCACCATTGGAAAGAAAATGAATCAAACTTTAATTTTTGTATTTACAACTTTTTTGTAAAACGTATATTTACATACGTAATCATCGTTTTAAAATATGCAAATCTGTCTACAGCTCTTTCCGTGCGCGAATTGCATACAATTGTACTGTTATTTCCCACTTCTTCAACGGTTAAGACGGTCTACACTAATATTTCTTTGGCAATTATAACGATACCATTGGATTCGTCATGATTTTATCTTTCTGTTGGTGTCTTCCAATCAGATGTCACTGTAAAATTACTATTTTATTGAAGAATTACTGTAAACCCTTGCGATTGGACAGTCTCTCAACCAATAAACAGGCCATTTGTCAATCGATATGGCAGTGCCTTATGTTTTGACAGATTTCTTTACACGATTTTGTAGAGCAAAGTCTGGAGTTTGAAACGGTAGTAAGTAATCCAGAAATAACCGGTTTTATGTCTGCCTAGTCGACAGTTGAAATGTCAGTTCTAGTGAGAAAGTCAAGCGCGTGGGTTCTCACGTTATACAAATGGGGGGACCTATATGTAGCGTGTAGGGTAGCGGCTTTTCATTAGACTGATATCATTTTGTTATTCAAATAAATATAACTCAAACACTTTTGTGAACTAAGGAAAGACGAGTATACCGTTATTTTCTTTGATTTATCCTCTACACTTTGTTATAATAATATTTCATTTTTGGGCAAAGCATATATTAGTAAATGACGTTACAATCTAGGCCTAGGTTTGTTACCAGTCGTGTACTTGGAACATAAAAACTGTTTTTTTCAAAATAAAAAATTTGAAATTGATAAATGTTTTTATACAGTTCTATTTAGAACTAAATTACGAAACTTCTTTACGCTTACGAAAAAAATATAAAAAATGTTTACTACTTGTTATGTAGGCCTAAAGTTGAACTTTTTCCTTTCGTTACTGAACATTTTTTGTTTCTTGAGCTAATAACTTTTACAATTTCAAAATAAACTAATTTTTAGTGGCATATTTGAATTCTTTGAAGTTTCTTCTACAAAAAAGCTACTGAACACTTTTGGATTGGGGTTCATTTACTATTTTTGGCGAATTTTTAAAAATATGCTTGCAAAACGCTAAAAACAGGCTTTTCAATTTTAGCTTTAACCATGCCACTTGGAGGGTTAAACTTTGTTTATTACAAATAAATGTATTACTGACTTACGCAAGAGTCAGGCCTAACTCCGTGCAAGGCACAAACTGCAAATGTCTCGTCACGGGAAGCGTCCATGTATCGTCCAGAAATCTCGCTTTACTCAGATCCAAGTTAAACTGTAATTTACTAGTAAGCATCAATACTGATAATAATATCTCACTCAAGATCTCGTCTCCCATGATGGAACGACTGCTGTAAACTATACCCGACTCTCCTGTCCGAATCTGGAATGAAAACAAGGTGTGTGCTACAACAACTTAGAAATTCTCATTATATAGTTGATAGATGTTCAATGAGTACTATGGTGAATTTAAACAATTAGAAACACTGAATAACGCTACACAAATAAACTGAAAAACATTTATTGATATAGTTATTCTAGTTCCCTGATGTACATTTCGGTAACCAAGTTGCCATCATCGGAGGGTTCTAAATCTAAACTAAGAATGATTCTATAAAACTAAACAGACCTATTCTCCCCCCTTTCCCTTCCTCAGGAAGATCAAAAAATCATAAGTGACCACGCCAAAGACTTGTTTCAAAAAGCCAGTTAGAAGCGGCTAACGGTACTTGTCCATGTCCTTGGGAATGGCCCGAGGTTGCGAAATGAAACAAGTTACACAGATTACATAAAACTTCTTAAACTACCGGAAAACAGTTGTATGAAAAAAAGGTGTATTGTAAACTGTCTTTAACTTTTGTAACTGTCAAAATCAGTTTTCCACCCAAAAAAAATTTAAAACGATACCCCACACAGAATTTTCAAAATGTTGGGCTAATATTTTCAAAATTTTGACCCAAAAACGTGACCCCCGACGCGCTACGACTTTTTATCGTTTTTTTCGTACCCAAAAACATATAAAAAGATACCCCACACTGTATTTTCATAATTTAGACAATATATTTTCAAAATTTTTACCCGAAAACGTGACCCCCGACGCGCAACGGCTCACGCTAGAAAGCTCAAAAGCTTTTCAACTCTCTGCAATAAAATTACAAAGATTTTCGTACCACCAGAAGTTTTCTACGACGTCTGTGACTGCTTATATCGTGTTTACAGGAAAACAGACACACAAAAACCGATTGCAAGTTTTAAATACTTCGGCGTTCTAATGCAAGCCGAAGTAACGTGTTTTGTGCTTCATTACGAGTCAGTACTGCCACCTTGCCTAGATAATGCAATTGATCTAATTGTGATTTCTCTACTTGTAGAATACAGTGCGTGCTTCTAATGTAGTTTCTTTAGATTTTTATGCCAATTTTTTGAGTTCCTAGTTTATTTCATTGTTTTTCTATTATTCATTCATATTTTTTATATACAAAAAGTTTATTTTTATTATTTAAATTTATAATAACACATTATAAACACATTATGTGTAGATATCAGGGTAGCTCTGACGGCAGAGCATCACGACGGAAACGTGAAGGTCCGGGTTCAACTCCCGGTCTTGGTCTATGTTTTTTCACTTGTAATTTAATTTAAATTTATATTTGATTTCTGTTCCTTTGTCCACAATTTTATTTGTCATTATTATTCATATGGAATTTTAACTTTTATGTTATAAATAATGGGCATTGACCAAGAATATTCAATGCGTAGTGAAGACATTAGAAATGAAATAAAAAATGATAAGGATTATCTAAACAGTTATGGTTCTGTTTTATCACGCCCGGTAAGCAAAACTCACTGCGGCTGTCCAGGACGCCATTTTATAAAGCCTCTCCCAGCTAATGAGCCTGACAAGAGGAAAGGCACATCGTAGAGCATTCTAAATAGTACTGTAGAACTCCAATTCCGAATCAATTGGGACCGTACCACATTCGGTCAATAAAAAATTCGGATAATTGGATTGTTTCCAAAAAAATTGTCTATTTTAACCTTTTCGGGACTGGCTTCGCGTTTACGTGACTGGAGTAAACTATCCGCACTTACTACGGTCGCGTATACACGTTTTATAACTTTAACGTTTGAGTACTATCTTCGCGTTAATTCTTTTACTGGCATTTACTACAATCTATTAGCTTTAAAATGAACTATTTCGACTATCGATAGGAGGTCCTAGCTAACAGTAGAAAATAGAGAGAATGAAATCATGTTGCCAGACCGCGTTTACTAGGTTTTGTCGAGGCCTATTTTGAAAAATGAATATACGCTTCATCCAAAAATTAAATTTGATTATAACAAATTGTAGAGAATAAATCATAGAATTGACCTATATACTACAAATTTTAAAATAACCTTATTTTATAAATATATTTCACTTTATTCACTAAATTACGAGTAAAACAAACCTCTCGCTAGCGCTAGGCATACAAAGCCAAACACATTGTCCCATGCTTGAAATAACCTATTCTGAGCAAGAATTAGGTTTTAGACTATTTTAGTCCCGAAAAGGTTAATTAATTGTTCTATGTATGTTGAAAATGGGAGAACAAAACTAGCCTACTGTATTTTAAAATAAAATAAAACCTTTAACTAAATGAAAAGGTAACACTTTTACACGTTAAGCGTATGAACATAAATTAATGATTGCTTGCTGAACATCTCGGTCAAAGTAAACTGTTTGACTGTATTAATCCGTTTGACGCCTGCTGGCGCCTACGGGGAGGAAAGGACAATAGCGCGCGTAGACAGAATCATTAGTTTGCGAATCGCAGTAAGTTCCCGTCTTAATTTTTTTCTGAAATTCTGAAAGCGATTCGGATAATCATCGATTCGGATAGTTGGAGTTCAGATAATTGGAGTTTTACTCTACTGTGCAAACATAATTGCTTTAAAAAGTATCATACATGAATAAATAAATCAAAACATGAATTTTCTAAAAAAAAAAACACGTTATATTTACTTTTAAAAATTATTTTATGACATAATAAATTTATAGTTAATATTTGTAAACAAATTTTCTTACTCCTTGGGTCGTGTTTTGTGGTCCTCACATGCTTACTGCGAAAGAGGATGTCCGTAATCTTCCACAGGTTAAAATAATAGTAAAAAAATTTGGAAAACGGTTGACCCTAAAGGCCATCCATGTAACTTCCCGCTAAGTTTAATTACAACAAACACTATTTTTGTAAATTTTGAACTGCCATAACTTTTGAACGAATCAACCGATTTTTATGCGATTTGCGGCAATCGATGCAGTTTTTTAAGTCAATTGAAAGAATCAACAACAAAAATTTTTCAGATGAAAAGTTTCGGAGAAATTGAGGAAAAACACTTTTTTTTATTTTCTTTCGTTCACGATATCTCGCGAATGAATCAACCGATTTTTATGCGATTTGCGGCAATTGATGCAGTTTTTCGAGTCCATTGAAAGAATCAACAACAAAAATTTTTCTGATGAAAAATTTCGGAGAAATTGAGAAAAAACACTTTTTTTTATTTTCTTTCGTTCACGATATCTCACGAACGAATTAACCGATTTTGACCGGACTGGTAGCGATCGACGTCGCTTTTCAAGGTTTAAAAGGTTAAATCAATTAGATTTTGGAATTGATCGGTAAAGCCGTTTAAAAGTTATTCCAAAAAAACCTGATTTGAAAAAAGTTTATTTCTTAGTTTTTTCGAAATTTCTCAGAACCTACCGGTCCGAATCAGTTGAAATTTTCAGGAAATCTAAGTTTGATGGAACTCTTTAGAACGCCGTTTGGTAGAATCCAATCGGTTAAGCCGTTCAAAAGTTATAAGCGGGTCACATACCTACATACACACACATACATACAGACAGGGTGACACCCTCTCGGGAGTGGTCAGGGAAGATTCCTAGGACCTCAAAACGTCGAGATCTGATGAATACTCGATTTTCGAAAAACGGGGTGAAACCAATAACTTCCCGATTTTAGAAAATTTTTAATTTTCTTAGCGGGAAGTTAATATAAATTTATCAAATGAGTACGTTTGATTATAAAAACTTCAGCAACAGCCAATAAAAATGAACACAAGATAAATTTGAATGTTGAAACAATTTAATCGCTAATTAGAATAACATAAACACTCACGAGCATCTGTACAGGAATGTGTAAACAGCGCTTCGTAAGACAACTTCGGATTAGCAGTCTGAGACGACCCTGGTTGGTCTTCACCTTGGGGCATTTCTTCGCCAACTCAACAGAAGATTGGTAACTAAACGGCGCCCTGGATTAAAGAAAACCACAAATAAAAAATTGCACAAAAACTAACCTCATGTTTCGACAATTTGTTTCTTTAATTAAGTTTAATTTTTTGTAATTAAAGTACTGATTTTTACAAAACGACTATTTTCTGTCAACTAATTTTACACCATTCAAAGAATAAACAAACATCACGACGTACATAAATTAAAAAACTTTGGTTTTACTATTTCACAGTTTTAGGCTTTATTGTTAAGAATACTAACTCTTGTAACCATCAGTGTTGCAAGGCTCGGGTGCCCATTCTTAATGTCTCATTCTTAATGGGTGCCATTTGTACCCATTCTTAACGTCCCACATCGTGCCCGTGATGCATTACTTTAAACACAGATTAATTGATGGAGGTAGAACATTTGTTTTTTGTTAATAGTGTTCCAGTTATAATTGTACTTTCTTGTTCCATAAGTCTTTAGGATTACATTGATACGTAACACATATTGTGTTTTCCCTGTTTCGTATGATGTTTTAAAGTAACTTGGGAAAATGACTAAAATTGGTGGAAAGTGCAGTAGGACACCCGAGGGTAAAAGTGTGAATTTCATTTACATCTATAATAGCAATTTTTTCCACAAAGGCATTCCAATGTTTACCTATTGTAAAACAGTTCATTTGGTTGTATTTTTGCAAGAATGTTACACTCTAAAAGTTTGTCACAGAATGTAAATATGTAGCACACAAACAACTTGTTGGCGGTAGATTTTCATATTTTTACTACCTACATTGTTGTAACACATTCGCTGCTACGCAAAATTTGTATTTCCTATGCTAGGAGCTGACCTTTTATTTTTTATATTTATAGCCTAAAAGAGTAGAAATTACTTTATTTTTTAACCTTTCTACGTAATAATCACTAATATTTTAAAACGGACGCACATGTGCGTCCATAGCACATAGGTTTAAACGAAACACGCAATGCACTGTGTATTGAAAATACTCCCAATACGGGGGTTGGCGTGCAATGCACTGTGTGTCGGCCGCTTCACATAGTGTTCAGTGTCAAGCTCCCATGTGCGTCCTTAGCAGTGAACGTGATAAATCAGAAATGTTGTTATAGGAAATGTGGTAGAGCAAAATGTCGGCCTTGTTGACAATGTTTAAATTATGCAAAAGACCATCAATTATCCTCTGCATGATTATGTGCTTTACTTAATTACTGCCAGTAAAAATAACAGCTGTTAATTTAAGAAGCAGCTGTTTTCTTTGTTGTGACGCAATGTTGAGCAGTTTTTAAATTGTTTGATTTGAAACAGATGTATTAATTTAATCTCTGGGGTTGTTGTCTTTTTTTTCTTTAATAGAGCGTAATATTATTTATTATTTGTAGTTTTGTTTGTTTATTAATTTTTGTTTGTAGGCTAATATGAATGTTTATGTATTTTTAAATTCGAAGGTTAAATGGAAGAGAGGACCCAATGGTTCTAACTTCGCCTCAATAAATAAAGATTATTATTATTAATATAATGTGCTGTTAGTGGGGAATAGATTTTAAAGTAAGAGTCCAATTTCAAGTTATTAATGTTTTATATTAGATTATTATCCCTGAAGAAGGTTTCCTTGCACAACAACCCTTTGTTTTATTGTGCTCCTATGTGCCGCTCTTAGCCTGTACCACTCGTGAGGTTCAGGATTTCCTCTACAAAGTGTGTGTCTTTTTGTCGCCTAGTTACTGGATTCCGAAGAGCTCTCTCTTTCTGAGCTCCAGCATCCCACAATCAAATACGATGTGTCTGTTAGACACTTGGTCCTGTTCACATCACTCCCTCTGTTGCTAGATGTTTCCTAATGAGTCCTACAGCTTTCGAATTGCTGTCGGTTTACTTGATTAGGGACTTGGCGAGCTTAGTGTTTGGTCCCATGTGTGCCTGAACCATCTATGGCATTGCTCTTCTTTGGCCCAGTTATTTACTGCGCTTTTTACCGTGCTAAGGCTAATGCACCACATTTATCTCCGGCCCCATAACATAAAATGCGAGGATGCGTATAAAAATGCATAACTACAAGCGATATTAACCGTTCAGAGATTGCTGAGCATTACATAGCAAATAACCACGCTATTCTTTGACATAGCAAATAACCACGC
>JAGFPH010002995.1:117657-135773 GCA_018207615.1 Philaenus spumarius | reverse complement strand
TAGCAAATAACCACGCTATTCTTTGACATAGCAAATAACCACGCTATCTTTGACATAGCAAATAACCACGCTATTCTTTGACATAGCAAATAACCACGCTATTCTTTGGGATGAGGGGTTCAAGCTACTAGAAGTGACTGACCGGAGAAAAAGAGTTTTCAAAGAGACAGCTATAATGTCTGTCAAGGAAAACTGCATATAGCAGCCAAGTTCCCCCGTAAATGTTATTTATTTTCCCTTAATAAAAAACGAACAACAGAGGCCTAATGTAGGAATTAATAACACGAACGTAGTGGGCGTTGAAACTTTAAACAACTTACAACTGATCCCTCCGCCATCAACCTGTGTTAGGCGGTCAGGAAGCTTGAGATTAGAAACGTCCGAGACAATCAAAGACTTACGTCACCTGAAGATGCCAAGTGTTTCTTTGCAAAACATTGTGTATTTGTATATTTGTTCACAGGACTTTGTGTTGTGTTTGTGTGTAAAGTGAAGTCTCCTTCGAACAATATTATTTACTTGACTACAATACATCGTGTGTATCAACTTATACAATTGGATCATCAGTTTTTAACTTAAGTTGGGTGAAGTCCATCAGGTATTTAGTAATTTATCGATTACCCCATCTATAATTTCTTTCCAGATTATAATTAATAATCGTAACGACAATAGAATGTAATTTTATGTAAATTGTGTACATAAATGGATAAAATATAGAAAAATTGTTGTATGTTTCAGAGACGAGAATGAAAATTAATTGCACATGCCTAAAGACAGGTCTATAACTTGGAAATATAATACAAATATAAATTATAAAAGTGTACAGTAGCCTCAACTATACGAGGTGATTCGGACCGGGCATACCACGGATAACCAAAAACTCGGCCGTGAGAAAACCAAAGAAGTGCGAGTTCCCGCGTCTAAGTCGTTATAGGCTGATTTGAAGCCATACTTACTCAAAATCTATTTTATTTGGCTTTAACCCACAAACGGCCACGGTTAAAGCTAAAATTGGCCAGCCCGTTTTTAGCGTTTTGCAAGCATATTTTTAAAAATTCGCCAAAAATAGTAAATGAACCCCAATCCAAATGTGTTCAATAGCTTTTTTGTAGAAGAAACTTCAAAGAATTCAAATATGCCACTAAAAATTAGTTTATTTTGAAATTGTAAAAGTTATTAGCTCAAGAAACAAAAAATGTTCAGTAACGAAAGGAAAAAGTTCAACTTTAGACCTACATAAAAAATAGTAAACATGGAGTAAATAGTAAACAGTAAGCGTAAAAAAGTTTCGTAATTTAGTTCTAAATAGAACTGTATAAAAACATTTATCAATTTCAAATTTTTTATTTTGAAAAAAACAGTTTTTATGTTTCAAGTACACAACTGGTACCTACCTCGGCCTAGATTGTAACGTCATTTACTAATATATGCTTTGACCAAAAATGAAATATTATTATAAGAAAGTGTAGAGGATAAATCAATGAAAAGAACAGTGTACTTGTCTTTCCTTAGTTCACAAAAGTGTTTGAGTTACATTTATCTGAATAACAAAAAGACATCAGTCGAATAAAAACTCCCGAGTCAACACGTGCATGTAGGTTGCGTCATTTGAATAGCGTGGGAACAAACGCCCTAGGCGATCTCACCACAACGTTACTTTCCACTGCTGTCTAGACAATCATAAAACCAGTTATATCTGGATTACTTGGCACCGTTCGAAACTACAGACTTTCCTCTACAAAATGGTGTAAATAAATCTGCCAAGAGATAAGGCGTAGACTTTACAATATCTGTTGACAAAATGGCCTGTTTATTGGTTGAGAGACTGTCCAATCGCAAGGGTTTACAGTATCTCTTCACTGAAACAGTAATTGTACTGTGACATCTGATTGGAAGACACCAACAGAAAGATGAAATCACGACGAATCCAACGGTATCGTTAGAAATGCCAAAGAAACATTATTGTAGATGGTGGGAAACGTTGCAGAAGTGGGAAATAACAGTACAATTGTGCGCAGATTCGCGCGTGGAAACAGCTGCAGCCCGATATGCATATTTTAAAACGATGATTACGTATGTAAATATACGTTTTACGAAAAAGTTGTAAATACAAAAATTGAAGTTTAATTCATTTCCTTTCCAATGGTGCCAGTTTTATTACGATTGGATAATTTTAAGTGGGTTAAAATTATCGTTTATGCAAATATATGCAAATTTTTGCAAATGTGTGAAGTTGTTGCGTTTGCGCCGTCTAACCTGGTGTTGTGGTGTCGTATGGCCGTTCGTGGGTTAAAACATATAGTTTTAAATAAACAAAAAAGGTTTGACAATAAACAAATTATTGTCTAGCCTCTTCTATATTTGAATACCGTTGAGATACCCACTTTTCAATTTTCGATCAATTTCTTCTCCAATCCCCGACAGTCACTTCCCCGACACCCAAATAGGTTGCCACTTTTCTTATTGAATCACCTCCCTCTAATCCTTTAATTGCTTCCCATTTTTGATTTAAAGATAAAACAACACGCATTCGCTTTCCATTCATAATGACAATCTCATTCACAAAATTTAACAACGACACCGACTAAAAACAAAAGAACAAAACACAGTACTTGGGGGAGAAACGACTCGTGGGAAAGGATGGTGAGTCCTAAATACGATGCCGTGAGGAGGGGAGTGTAAACAGGCCCAAGACTACTTCGTCATTCACTATACCTGTCCGCTAAACGTCACTCAAACTATTGTGTTGCGTAAGGAGCGTAAATGTTTACATGATGTACACGGCAAACTACTGTTTTGTGTTCTTTCCGCTCAATCCAACACAAAAGTTTTTATTATAAATTTACTTCTTGAAAATTTTCTCAAGCTATGAATTCTTTATTGAAATCAATTCAGTTAACATACATTTATTTATAAGTTAACACAATTGATTTTGACAAAAGTTTTTTTTTTTATTTTCCTCGATTAATAAGGAAACTCTGATAACCGAAGTTCTACTGTAATTCATTGTTGAACTTGGAGAACTTAACATTATCTTTTTAGTTACATAATAATGTTATTCCATAGGTTTTTGTTGCTAATTTATATAGAAAACTGCACACAAAAATAGAGCTTCTTTGTTTCTTTTAATTTGATAGGTTAGGCTATTTATTTTGAATGGAAATAATAAGTTTTAAAGCACTGTGATTGATTTTATTAGTTTGTTTAGCTGAAAAAATAAATTCAAATATACTTCTTGCATGTCTCTTTACCTGTATTTAGTTTCTGCAATCTGCTCCAGCCAAAACCAAGGGTCTGGTGGTCGGAAATTGCCGAATGCTGTGATCTGTGTAATAATACCATAGCGGAATATGCGCTCTACACAGTCACAGAATGCTGTGAGAATATCTTCCTCGTCAGTTATGGCAGGTTTAATTCCTACCAACTGTAAAACATGACCTGCCAAAATAAAATCAATTCAATTACACTAATCCATGAATTTATACAATACATTTTTTCATAAAGCTCCTAACAGACATATATAACCTAACAGGTTAAATTTGTTTGTAGTTTTGGATTATTTTCTATATTTTTTGTATAAATAATTTAAAAGAATAAATCATTGAATAAAGATAAATTTGGAAATATACGTGCAGTTTGTGGTAGGCCTATTTAAAGTCATAAGAATATTCACATTTTTTTTACAAAGTATCTTCCGTAGCGGTTGGTAAGTCTATGGTAGATTTTTTATTGTTTTACAGGCTGATTTTTGGCTGATACGACCCTTGGCTGATATTTTTGCAGACGACGGCCTTGTTTTACATTTTACTATTAAATGTTTAATACAGGTAAACATACTGTGACTAAAGACCATAAGTTAGAACTTCAGGCTATTTTTTTTTATTCTTGCATTTCTGATGGCGTAGAGCCGTATAGTAAATTTGCCCCGTTTTAAACTTAGGTTAAGAATAGTTCAATTCAGTATTGCCAATATCGGTAGAATTTATATCTTATAGTTTATTTTATACACTGATTTTTTGGTTTATGAGTTTATTACATAAATTACATACAAAATATAGCTTTTTTATTTAGTTTGTGCATTTAGTTAACTTTAATAGGTTTTGTTTTGTAATGTAACTGAAGCAGAGCGTTTTTGTTTGCATTGGTTGGCAACTCAGACTTGATAGAAGTAGTGGTATATTAAAAATTCACCATATATTGTCAAACTCAGGTTAGGTTGCCTCAGTTTTATTTGATTCAAATCGATAGCTATATTATGTAAGTATTATTTATATTTTAACAAGGTCTACTATGAATTTAGATGGTGATTATAACTACAAACTACATAATCTAGATTCAATTAACAGGCTGTAACGTACCTTTCAATTCTTTGATGATAGGATCTGAAACTGACATGATAAAGGAACTAATTTTATTGTAGTCAAGATTTAAAATAACTTTTATTTTATTTATTTATTTATAAATAAATGTAGACATGAAACCTCAACTATGTAAAAGGCATATTAGTTTTCTTTTTGTAAATACCTAGTGTTGTTATTATTTGTTTTGTATTAATTCAAAATCAATATGCTTCATTTAGTATGTTTTTAAAAGGAATAAAACTTGAATACCTTGAGAGAATAAAATTGTGAATCAACATTAATATTGAACATCATCAAAATCAGGCTAATTATTATCATTGTGACATTGATTTTTTTTTAAGAGTGAACATAACATAAAACAATACTGAAATCTTAAAACACTTTTTTACAGCTTTCTTAACAATTTATGGTTTAGTAATCAAAATAATAGTTTAAATGCCTACATTTCTTACAAAGCCAACTCTGTTATCATCACAGATAACTGACACTGACATTAACAACAAAATGCTGACACAAAGCATCATACGTTATCAAAAACGCAGGCCAGCTGATCGAGGGCATTCTGGTATTTACTATAATATATATTTTCATCCATAAATAAATATATATTTAAAATATCTCTATAATCTGAGTGTATAATATACTTATAGAGACAAAAATAGATGCAAGTTTAAATAACTTCAGTATGTTTAAAGTCCTACATATGTATATCTATACTTATATTCCAGGTCCTATATATTATATGATTAATGTATGCTCTTTTTTAGATAGTATGAAGCACATCTTACTATCAAGACAAACTAACAATAATTTATAAAAAAAACAATTTTAATTCTACATATGTAATTTAGTAATTTACATAAATCATAAATAATTTAGATAGCCATGAATTTGAAAAAAAAAACTTGATGATGTGGAAGGCGTTGAAGATAAATGTCACATGATTTAAGTTGGGATCAAGGCTCAATGGGATGGGAGTGTTAAGATAAAAACAACAACAACAATAACGTCATAACGTCTTGAAAATTGAAAACTACAACTCTCTGTTTGGTTTGGTATGCAATATTGGGTTTGATTAACCGAATTAACAAAATGGCAAGCGCAACTACTTACGATAAATCTCTTTTACAATCAGGTGTAGCAAAATTCAAACAAACATTTGATAGTAAACCAACAGTTGCCGGCTGCGCACCTGGTAGAGTAAATTTAATTGGAGAGCACATTGATTACAACGATGGATTTGTTTTACCAATTGTAAGTTTAAGTTTTAATAAACTTTTTTTAAACTAAGTCAACTGTTATAGTATAGGCCCAAATTTTCATATTAATTTAACATACTCTGTCTGTGTTATGAAAGGCCTATCCCACACAATAATGAGGAAAGTAAGGCCGGTCCTACATTGGAAGCGGAATTTCTCCTGACCAGACGGTCTGAGCAGGTCTGGTCGGGTCTGAAGAAAACAAACACTTGACGCACCGTCCTTCCTCCTACACTGGAGCCAGTGGTTGTTCCGGGGAGGGGAGTCGGGTCTGAACTGGTCTGACAACAATCAAACAGGTTTGTTTTTTCTTCCAGTTGCATGGAAGCTTTGGTTGAGGTGGTACGTTTTAACATCATCTATTGAACTTGGTTTTTGTGTTTAATTGTGCCATAATGGTAGAGAAAGGAATGTTAATTGAATTAGTGCGTGAGCGAGTAGTATTATGGGACAAACAAAATGGGCTAACTAATACTCAAAAAATAGTTTATTTTAAGGCTATTTTTGGCCATAAATAGGAAGGGTACCGTAGCTAATTGAAAGTATTTTTCTTACTTGAACAGAGTAGAGCATTTTTATAATTTAAAATATTATAACAGTACCTACTGGTTCTTCCGCCCCTGACTGAAACCTTGCTGCAATGTAGGAGCGCCTAGTCTGGACTGGTCTGGTCTGGCCGGGTTGGGTCTGGTGGCCAGATCGACTCAGCTTCCAATGTAGGAGCGGCCTAAGGATGAAATAGGCCTACCATTTCACAATTTTTGATCCTGCTCTTTGATTTAAAAAAAATTGTGTAAGTATTATAATTTTAAGGCTTTTTTTTTAGGTATGTGTTAAAATAATACTTGTAACTTTCAAAATTTGAACATTTTTATTTGGTATTTTGATTTTTATTATTAGAGGCTATTAAGTAAATAGTAATTAAGACATTTTTAGTCAGGGATAAATGCAAGAATAGATTTCAATTTCCTTCGATATAAATATTTGATGGTAGGTACATTATACCATCAAATCCAAGTTTAAATTTATTATTTTCGTAATACTGTTTATCATCCGCTTAATTTTGTTAAGTTTTATTTTATTTTAATCGTTAAAACACCTAATTATTATTACTTTTTTTATTCAACCTATAATTTTATGACATTTTATTCTGTATCAATTTTTCCATCCCAATATGTGAATTACAGCCCATTAAAAATATATGTAAAATTCATCACCCGTATATAAAACAATCAGGTCTTGCACGAATTCGAGAATAAAGAAATATTCATCAAATCAAGCAATTTATTCAAAGGCAGTATTTAAAATTTATGATTTAAAAGTAATAATATATACTATTCATAAGTAATTTATGTTTTTTAGGCATTACCGATGGTAACTTTTGTAATTGGATCCAAAAATAAAACCAAAAAATGTAAAGTTTGCACCGCCGGTGAATGTGGTGAAAACAAGGTTTCTGAGTTTGAAATTCCAAGTGTGAAAGAACTGAAACGTGGTGATCTTCAATGGGCAAATTATGTAAAAGGAGTTGTTGCATTTTTTAAAGGTTAGCTTAGTTTGACTTAAAATATAGTTCATAAATTAAATTAATAAATTAAATTTCCTAGTAGGATCTAAGAAGAACTAGCTCAAAGCTCAAAAAGTGCATATCTTAATGATGAGAATATGACATATTTAATGGTTAATGGGAATTTATTTTGATAAGTAGTACCTTAAGTTATATCATTTCAAACTTTACAAAGCCATGGAGAAAACAAAAATTCCACATATTGAAAGTAATTGGCAACCATGTTTTACAAGATGATAAACTCTGATTTTTTATTTTTTTTAAATATTTTATTCTTGAAAGTTTTTTCACCTATTTCTATTGGTTTCTGGCTTAAACTATTGCCTCTTGATCTAGTGTGATAAAATTAAATTTAGTGACTTCAATCCCGCCAATGTGGTAGAAAAATTATTTTAGGTCATTATCATAAAAAAAGGTTTTAGTTTAAAACAAAATTGGGTGATTAGTTACTCAGCCATAAACGTTTAAATGAAGAATTTACTGCATCAGGGTTTTGTAAATCCGATAATATAGTGTTCAAAAAGTTGTTAGAATAGCCTACTACAGGGAGCTATAACGCGCGGCTTTAGAAGCATCGATTACAGCGGCCGGTTCAATGAGAACGAACCTTCGGACCAGGAAGCAGGGGTAAGTCATGATTGCCCCACATCATGTGACAAACACCTATGTCTTAATTCTTTCAGCTCTTAACTAATAAACTAACCAGTCTGTTAGAAATCAAAGTTTAGCGCCGCTTATTTTGTTACAGGAGACATAGATGAAGGATTTGATGCAGTTATTGTTTCCAACGTTCCTATTGGTGGAGGACTATCGAGTAGTGCTTCCTTAGAGGTTGCAACCTATACATTCCTCGAAAAACTTTACGGCAAGACTGAAAGGTAATCAAACTTATGTCTTCGTTATCCTGGCTTTGCTCTTGAAAAATATGAAACGAAATTTCAATGATTTTTCCTCTTTGGAAATTTAGATTTTCTTAGAGTCTATATTCTTAGTAGAACTTAAATTTTGTAATTTTGTAGTCTAATAGTGTAGATAAATAACTAATGAGCTTGACTTGTGAGAAAGTAACTAGATAAAATACAACCTGAACACAAAATCTCACAAGAAAATCTTGTTAATCTCACCACAAAATCATAACTTTGATTTCTTTAAAGTAATCCGCTTCTTTCTACTTATGAGGCAGGTTAGAAAGTTATAATTCTTTGGTGTGATTAAATAAATTAAAAATCCGGCTTCGCGATTCACATTCAGATTCACTTTTTTGTTCATCGATGTTAAATACTTCAGATCTTCGTGTATCGCACACACAACAATAATAGATGATGTCTCTTTTGCATGAAAATGTATCACATATAATTTTTTGACAATATAAATTTTCCTACAATAAATCTTATTTCAAAATGGTGTAAATGTAATCAGTCGTCTGCTATTTAATATTTTTCGTACGTAAACTTTCATTCTTTATGTGTTTGTTTTGAACTGATTTAAGTTAAATAAGTTTTTTTTTAATATCAATAATCACTAAATAATTTTAACATACCTTGATGTTCATACCTACCAGTTCAGGTATTTTATGTCCCCATTTTGAACTTGAATACAAACATAAACATAAAGTAGTGTACTAATCCAGTCAATGAATGCATTGTAGAGTGTATGGAATATGCGATAATTTTTGACTTCAGGACTTTGTTAGGAATAGTTAGGAGGTAAACATACTAAAAGTCTCCGCCCCTAGGAGGTGAGCTAAAGGCGGGAGGAGATGGAAAGGTCCTATTTTTTTATTTTTATTTATATCTTGGAAATGGTGGGTGCACTGTAGAAAAAATGTTTTAACTGATTTTTTTTGCCAAAAAGAGGGTTGTTTTTCAACATTTTTCAAAACCGTTTTTCGTGCATCCATACAGGCCTATTTGACATGTCTGGTGCAAATTTTTTTGAAATCGATCGAATAGTTTTTGCTCTAGCTTTGTATACATACAGACAGACATTTTGTTAAAACCACTTTTTTGGACTCTAATGGGATATATTCCAAATCTCAACATCTATTTTTTTTTTTGCGATCACTATACTTTCTCTACACTATAGTATAGTGAATAAGTAAAATTTAAGGAAATTTAATCATCTACAACTTCGTTTCAGACAATTTTTCTGAAAAACAATCACGGGAGGCACTAGAAACAAATAAATGTTTGTGTCAAAAAGAGTGAGGTAAAAATTATTTTTTCTAAAATTATCAATTTTCAATAACTTGTATCTCGAAAACCGTTGGTAATTCGACAAATATGTAAAGGAACAATTTTATAGTAGATTTAATTAGCTTTCAAGTTTATCAGGAACATTTTTTTCTACAGTGCACCGTTTCCGAGATATAAATAAAAACCAAAAGATGGGAATTTTCCACCTCTCTCCTGCCCTTAGCTCATCTCCTACTGGCGGGGACTTTTAGTATGTTTACCTCCTAACTATTCCTAACAAAGTCAGGAAGTAAAAAATTATCGTATATTCCATGCACTCTACACCCCTTTTTTTGAGCACTCAATGACTGAAGTCAGTTGTTCACCGAGTCACATTTAAAATAACACAACACAAAACATTTAAATAATAAAATGTTTAAAAACCGTTCATCATTAGCCAACTACGATTAACTAAATAATCAGCTGTTATGCTTGCCTGATATTCATTTTTGCCCTTAACTTGTGATTGCATTAATTTCCATTGGTTCTTTAAAGATCGTGTGTCATATGAGTAGTGACGATCGTATGGTGTTGCAGTTGTTTTAACGTGATAGTTGTGTAGACACATGACTATAGGAAGCATTGGAGCTTTCTAAATATTGGTCAGCTGTGTTTGTTCAACTAGGCCTATACAGTATATAAATAATTTTTGTATTTCTAATTTCAATTGTTCAGTTACTTTCCAAATATGCTTTGTCGCAGTTACAAAATAAAAGAAATGAATGTTTGTTTCAGTTTGACTGATAAAGCTTTAGCATGTCAGAAAGCTGAACATAAGTTTGCCAACGTCCCTTGTGGGATAATGGACCAGTTCATCTCCATCATGGGAGCTGAGGGTAAAGCTTTGCTGATAGACTGTATGTAAGTATACAAACAAATAGTTATGACTTCCCACTGTATTTTATATTCAACTTATACAGTAGTGTTCAGTACACACAGTGTTGCCAGACGTACGATAATTATCGTATTTGTACTATAAGTTGAGGTATCAGTACGATAAACGGTATTTGGTTACCAAACATTAATCCATTATTGTAGAAAATCTGAATGGTAAGATTTAAAACGATTCTTTTTAAGACTACTTGCCCTTGTGGAGTTTTAACCCTGGAACTGGCAGATCGCGCGAAACGTGCGATCATGACAACACATTTGTAACGCGTGATTGTATTGAATATTTGACCCACTAAAAATCTTCCAATCTCAAAAAGATAAACACCATTGGAAAGGAAATGTTTCAAACTTTAATTTTTGTATTCAACATATCTTTCTAAAATGTATATTTACATATGTAATCATCGTTTTAAAATTTTAGTTTTCTGTAAACGTTTTGCTGCGCGTGAAATACAAAGCAGTTACGCTCTATTTTGTCACTTCTCTAAAGCTGAATTGCGCTCGACCGGGATATTTTGACAATAATGTAGATATACCTTTGGATTTGTTAAGATTTTAACTGTCTAAAACTGCCATTAAATCAAAAGTCACTTGCATAGTTCTAAAGATATGGAATTGTCTGTAAACCTTTGCAATTGGGTGGATTTCAACCAATAAAACAGCACATTTTGCGTTCTAGATATCTTTTATAATTCGAATTATTTCAATAGACTTTTTTATATCTATTTATAGACCAAAGTTCAATCATTCGTTTGGTGTAAAGCAAACTATATTTGACTATTTGGGTGTTATTCAAACAGCAGTTGAAAGTACAGACTTGCGCAGAACTCATACTACCGATTAAGTTCGCAAAGCACATATGTTTTAACGGTCATTTTTTGAATTTCTTTTGTCCGCACGAGGTTTCATTTGTTTCATCTCATTTTGTGATTCAAGTATAGCTAACTGACATACTTTTATGAAGTAACAATTTACAAGTATAAAGTTCAATTCTTTGATTTATTCTCTACACTTTCTTATAATAATATTTCATTTTTTCGCAAAGAAAATATTCCTAAATTACGTTTCAAACCAGGCCTAGTTTTGTTAGCACCCTTGTAGTTGGAACATAAAAACTGGTGTTTTCAAAATAAGAAATTTGAAATTGATAAATGTTTTTGCACAGTTCTATTTAGAACTAAATTACGAAACTTTTTTACATTTATGTAAAAAATTACAAAAAATGTTAACTACTTTTTATGTAGACCTAAGGTAGAACTTTTATTTTTCGTAACTGAACAATTTTTGTTTCTTGAGCTAATAACTTTGTAAGTTTTACATCTATCATTTTTTTACTGGCATATATAAATTTTTTGACCCTTTCTCTACAAAAAAGCTATGGAATACTTTTGGATTGGGGTTCATTTACTATTTTTGGCGAATGTTTGAAAAAATGCTTGCACATGCCAAATAATCCATTTCCGTTAAATAAGCCTATCATCAAAATTCTTGTTAAATAACATAAAATACCGATGGATAATTTTAACCTGAAAATGCTCATAAATTGGTTATTTTTAGTGTGATAATTTCAAACGACATATCCTCCAAACCGCCCGGAATGTTACCCTCCCAAAATTATGCCCCGGATCTGCCCCAGGGTACATTTACTAGATCTGTTTATTGTTTGAGTGGATTTACTAACAACTGAATCACTTTGCAGGACAATGACCAGTGAACTGATACCAATGGAGAATCCGGACATTGCGGTACTTATTATCAACTCCAATGTGAAACACAATCTGGCTGGAGGAGAATATGCTGAAAGAAGAAAGAAGTGTGAAGAAGCAGTTAAACTACTCGGTTGTAAAAGTCTGAGATTTGCCACGTTAGATCAGCTCACAGGTTAGTTTCAACAGAAACATACAAACACATTTGCTAACTTTCAATTCTAATAGCCTAACTAAATATAATTATATTATATTACTAGCTGGCCTAATCCGGCTTTGCACGGATAGACAAATAATTGAATGTATATTAACAAAACAAATATTTAATATACAGTAAAACCCTGTTTAACCGAACTAATGGGGGCAGACCTGTTTCGGATAATCAATTTTTTCGGTTAAGCCATGGTTATGGAGTTTGGGATGGTTTTTGGCTAAATTAAATAATGTACACACGTTATTTTAATGTAAAGAGCTTTATTAAATTTATCTGACTAACATATTTACAATATCGCAGTTGTATAGTAAGACAAAAGTGGAAACAGTATCTAGTTTAACTTAAAATAATCAAACATCGATTTTTGAGTTTTATTCGTACAGCGTTTCCGAGCAGCCTTATCTCGCCATCTCTTCATTAACAACGCATCAGCGGGAGTGGCATCAGACGATTGCTCCCACAAATCGAAGGGCCACCTACAACAACACCCCTCATTACTGTATCGCTGTACTGTAATCAGCCTACAACTATTTTAACCAAAATATAAAAACATTGAAAACGTCAGTAATGAAAAAATATTAACAACATAATTTAATTTAAAAATTTAAAGAAAACTCGTAAAAACTAAAATTAGACAATTTAAATCTGCTGATAAAGTTTTTTAATGTGCTGAAAATAATCTTACCTCAAGTGCATTGAATGCGTCGTCAGCTGTTACTCGGCTGAACTCATCGTGAGTCGTCTCTGCATCAATGTCGTCTGCTGCATCAGGCGCTGCCGGCTCCGTGACCATTTCCACAATTTTTTGATCGGTCAGCTCAAGTTCGGAATCGTCTGCTTCCAACCAGTCCAAAATTTGGTCTTCTTCAATTGTTTCACAAACTGGCACTTTATGCAGTAGCTCTGACAGATTCTCGAAATCCTCGTCTTCCCATTCGTCAACTGAAGTTGAAAGGCCATCGAAGAGTTTGTTCCAGGAATTTTTGAGGGTGCTAGATTTAACCTTGTCCCACGCCTGAGCACACCGGTACACCACATCTTTCATATTCACAGTTTTCAAGCAATCTGTAAGATCCTTATTTTCGTGTTCAATTTCATGTAAGACGTGTCTCAGGAGGTACCCTCTGTAGTGGCGTTTGAAAGTCTCGATGACGCCCTGATCCATTGGTTGGACGAGACTGGTGACGTTTGGTGGTAGAAACTCAACTTTAATGTCGCCATCTTGTAAATTCCCAGGGTGACATGGGGCATTGTCTACAAGCAATATAGCTTTGTGTGGAAGCTGTTTCTCAGTCAAAAAAATTTTTACTTTTGGAACAAACTGTTTGTAGAACCAATCTCCAAACAAATCCGATGACATCCACGCACTTTTCTGTGCTCGATAAAAAACTGGCATAGCGTTAGGAGCAATGTTTTTCAGAGCTCTAGGTCTCTGAGCTTTTCCTATACACATTAGAGGAAGTCTGAATGATCCGGTCGCATTTGCTGTCGTAAGAATTGTTATTTTCTGTTTTTGCATTTTGTGCCCTGGTGCGGAAACTTCTTTAACACAGGCTAACGAAGATTTTGGCAACATTTTAAAATTCAGACCGGTTTCATCGGCATTAAATATTTGGTCGTACGTATAGCCTTCAATTATTTCTTCCAATTCTGTCTTGAACACGTCTACTGTGTCATGATCAGCTGACATTTCTCACCACATAAGGTCAGTTGTCGAATGCCGTACCGGTTCTTAAACCTATCCAGCCGTCCACTGCTTGCAACAAAGTTTTTCCCATCGTCTCCTAAAAGTTCAGCTAACATCTTGGCTTTTTCTTGAAGCACTGGTCCTGATAAAGGCACACCTTTTTCTCTTTGTCGTGTGAACCACAAGAACAAAGCTTCATTGACTTTTTCAAAATCTGAAGTTTTCATGGTTTTACGGTTGGGGATTTTAGTTGAATGTTCAGTAAGTTTCTCTTTATTCTTAATCCAGTCACTTACAGTTGAAACACCGACATTGTATTCCGCTGCCACACATCGTAATAAAGAACCGTTTTCAACACGTCTAACGGCTTCCAGTTTATCGGCTATGTTGATAACGACACGTTTTCTTTTACCGGCCATTGTTTTGAAAACTGCCCTAAAGTCACTTTATAAGAATCTCTAAAGTTTAACAAACTAAAGTTTCACACTCAACATTAAAAAACAACCTAAGCGAGTTAAAATAAAACAATGTAAGATTAAATTACTAAAAGCTAAAGAACTGAGAAGAATTTATACTTCCGCTAGTGTCACAACCTTCACGCCTTGAATACAGTAGCACAACTGAAACGGCAAGTGTGTGAAAAGTGAAAGAGCGGGGGCAGGAGGGGTGGAGGGTAGTTCTAGGAAGGTCAATGCCTGGGAAAACACGTGGCCGGCGGCGCTGTTGAGGAGATCTCGAAATGGCCACCCTCAGCGCATGGTTTCGGTTTTACATGGGCGTTTTAGTGTTAATTTAGCTTTTTTTTATTAATGTCGTAACCGTTTCGGTTAACCCGGGTTTCGGTTGACCGAAGTTCGGTTAACCGGGGTTCTACTGTATCAATAAAAATATTATACTATTTATTTCTTATATGAATTTCAGGTAACTTTGACCCCCCAAACACCCCCTAAAATTTTGAATTTTTTTAAAACCTTTCTTAGCGAGCACCTAGGGCCCTAGATGAAGCTACATACCAAATTTCATTCCAATCCGTTCTTTGGTTTTTTTTAGTAACTTTTACCCCCCCCCCCCTCCCAAATCCCCCTAAAATTTTGAATTTTTTTTAAACCTTTCTTAGCGAGCACTTAGGGCCCTAGAGGAAGCTACATACCAAATTTCATTCCAATCTGTTTGTTGATTTTTGAGATTACATGATGAGTGAATGAGTGTTATTTGTATTATATATAGATTATCTAAATACCAATATTATAAAGAATTAAAGTTTGTTTTTTTGGTTTGTATGTAGGGGATAATCTCTGGAATTAGTGAACCAATTGAAAAAATTGTTTTACTAATAAAAAGCTACACTATCCCTGAGTAACATAGGGGATAATTTTTTTGATAAAAACCTTTTCTTAATTCAATATTTTCTAAATTTGGTCGGGAAAAATTCATATGTTAGGCTTAGACTGATAAACCAACACATGTATTTACATTACATTTATTACCGTAGCAACCAATAATTGAATAAAATAACAGATAAAATATTTGTTTGCTCCAATATTTCCATTAACAGCTGATTTCAAACTTTGAAGCAATTATTTTTGTATTTCTAGCTTTTAGGTTAGGTTTTTAAAGTCTAGACCTGAGCCTTGTTGATTCTTTTAACCATTGTTATAACTGCTGGTATAAAATATACCGGTACGAAATAATTTGATTTGAACATTTAACATTATTTACCATCATAGCTTTGGGTTTATTATTGATCCTACACCTTTATTAAAAAGAAAACATAACATGATTATGTGTACAGAAGGTTCCAATGGGGTTGGCGTGCGGAGCACGCAGGGGTTACCCCTAGTCTACAATATTTATACATCTTGTGACTTAATTTAGATTAGATTCTTTTGGGGTGGACTCCATATTGAGAAGGTTTCCTTGCATGTTAACCCTTGGTCAACCCCCTGTGTCACGCGCCTAGCACGTTATATGCCTGTATACCTTGGTGAGGTCCAGGATTTTCTCCACCAAGTAAAATCCAAGGGGGGGGATCTTCTTTGTCCCCTGGTTGCGGATTCCAAAAAGCCCTCCCACGCTCCATCCCGCACTCAAATATGACGAGTTGCTGACTCTTCTACCTGATCACAAAGCTGACAGTGTCGGTCACCTTGCAGGATTCCCACTGTTGCTGGGTGTTTTCTGAACTTGTAACGGAAGGTTACAAAAAAAAAAATAAAACGGTTAAAACTGTTAAAAAAAAATGGGTTTTCGAAAAACTTGCAAAAATTTAAAAAAAATTCAAACTAATAAAAACGTTATATGTGGATTATTATTGCTCTCCTTGCCTTTACTTTATATACTTATTCACCTTTAAAAAAGAAATCGTCGCTCATAATACAACTTATTATCATAAAAAACACTCCTCACCCTTCAACCTCTATTATAAAAATTATACATCACTTGACTCACCTTAACTTCAACGTACAACTCCACCTTACACCTTAAAACCTCATTTAAAAAACCTTAAAAATCATCTCTACTTGACTCTTATATATAAAAAAAATTAATAATCCACATATAACCCATTTGCATGCTCTCATAGCATTTATGCATTTGTGATTACTTCTAATATTATTCTACATTAACTTTAATTTCTCAGGTCATGGTTGTTGGCTGCAAAGTACTTATTAATGGATGAGCATGGTTAAATGAAAGAATTTAAGACATCGTGGCAGAACAACTAACCTTTTACTCACACATCATAGAGAAATAATTATTTACAAACAAATACATTATCATCATGAAGCAAACAAATTAAATTATCGAAAATTTATACAAAATATCACTAGGCCTATCTTAAACAAATTAAGACGCAATTCAAACTGAATGAAGTTACTTGTTAAAAAAGTTTAAATTTTAAAAATGCAGACTGAAATTATCAAATCTTATGGCCATTATTACTTACGGAATCGTTCACTTTAACGTTTTTACCTAGGATTTCACTAATTTTCACGGATATCTTGAACACGCTTCCGTTCTTATACGCACTTAAGCCAAGCACATGGTCAAATTTTTACAAGTTCACTTTATGTCGAAGAAATACGATCGATTTTGTTGCCGAAGCTTTCATTAATACTGCAACACTCCTACTTCATTTTGATGTAACATTCATCACTCTCCAATATCAAAAAACTACATTTTTGTTAGAAAACACTCCTGCCACATTCTACTATACATGTTAAGCTCTCGCCATATTTGATTGAAGTCTCTTAAGGATGCGGTACAGGGCCTTCTGCATTAACTCAACCCTCATGAGCATTGTGATCTTAGTTTGTCTGCACTGCGCATTCATACATGCTTAAAATATAATTTCTTTTACAATGTTTTCTTTCACCTTGTTATGTTAATAAAACTGTTCATTATGAGACCACTTATTTATTTTAATTGTTTTTTTCCAACCGCACCACTGTTTTTGGCTATAGTGAGTTTTTATATACTTTATATTTTTTATACGCTTTTATTCATAAATGTTTTTTAAGTCTGCTTTTTCATCTTTTGTTTCATAGTCTGCCTTTTCTTTACTTTATGTTTACTTAAATGATTCTACTTTAATTATTTTGCGTCATAAATGAAGTTATACATGTATACAAGAATTATAAATATTTATTATTATATATTGCGTCTTTTTAATCTATCAGACCACACCTCTATGTTTTTAGTCATTATGGGTATTTATTAATTTATGATCATATAACATTCCTGTTACATGGCTTGTAAGTGTTACAAACTGACCGTGTCCAGTAATAAGTCCTGCAGCTTGTTTCAGCTGTAGTAAGTGTAACTTGATTAGAGGAGGTTTGGTTTACAGCGCTCTTGGACGTGCCGCAGCTAATGCAGTACATTGGTTCCGGCCCAGTAAAGGCTGTGGATGCTAATTTCTTTGCAAGACCATCTGACATCCCATTTCTTTGAATTGAGTGTCCTGACACTCATCTCAATTCCACCATGTTTAATGTACGTACTCTGTTACATATTATAATAATTCGACCAAGCAGCTGGACCGCTGACGTGAGTTGAGCAAATTTCCATAAGTTTATAAGCCTATGTTTTAGGGTTTGAAGCAAGTATGTGGGAAATAGATGTATTCACGACGATGCTGAATAGGTGCAAAATGCTTCGCACGCCAATCCCCGTATTGGGAGTATCTTCAATACACAA